>JADRCH010000169.1:325712-433730 GCA_019843965.1 Rhynchomys soricoides
CCCCCCCCCCCCCCGAGCTGTTCCTCAGTCCCTATGTTCCAAGGATTCTTCCAAGCGAGTCCTGCTGAGCAGTGTTAGTCCTCTTACCCCTTCTCATGGGCTTTTCCACACTCCTGGGAAGCTATCTTTCTACCAGCGTTATATGGAACCCTTTGTTTTGATTTTCAAACATGATTAACGTCATGTACTTTGCTAGCATATTGCTTGTCAGAGACTCTAATTCTATGTTGTGTTGGATTAAATCTTCATGGAAATTTCTTTCCATTAATTTCATGGTTTGTATCAATAGGCTGTGATACAATTTAATTACTTCTATGAAAATTAACTGAGCAAAATTATTGCCTTGTACCAGTTCTAATGCTGAAAGTATCTTAGAACTAGGTAGCAAAACTTACCAAGCGAGTCCCTTCACTCCCAGCGTGCTAATAAGAAGTTCTCATATATAGAATACTATTCACCCTTTGATAAAGAAAATTGATTATCCTTTCCTGGCTTGCTTGTTTTCTCCCTACTCTGTGGAGCGATAACATTGCTTCTGTATAAGTCTCTAACTTGTTATTTTCCACTAGCAATCGTATCAGCAATTATTTTCTTATGACAAGTATTATGATAACTTACATGTAATCAAATAAAAGAATAGAAAGCATTGCAACTCCAAGATCACAGACCTTTTAATCTAATGATAAATGCAATACATTAAATTTTGAAGAGATGAGAAATAATCTTCTGTTTGACTTCTGGAGAATGTTATACTGCAGGAAGGGGGGCACACTAGGAATAATTTGAACAGTTTGTTCATGACTTGCCATATTTTTTTCTTTCTTTTGTATTTAATGTATGTATTTCATGTTTTTAATAATTGAAATATATAACAAAATAGGGGATACTATAATCACATTTTAGAAAGAGAAATATTAGCTCTTGTAGTGATAACCTATGGTTTCCAACAACAGGTACAATGCAAAGATTAAGAAATGAAGAAATTTACTATCTAAAAGCAAGAAATTATGGATAAAAATTTTATCTCAACTATTTAACCATTATATGACCTTAGGCAAATTACTTAGCTAGAGACAATCTCTTTTTTAAAAATCAATGGGATTTTTATAAATATAAACAAAAATAATACATATGAAAAAACTTATCATACAACATGGTTTATAGCATGCCTTACAAACATTTTAGAATTTCATTAGTATTAATTTTTTATCATTATTTTTAAAATGAAGTTGTATTATCCTTAGTAGTAATTTTATTCTAAATGTTACTATTTCAGCTTCCGTGGAAACTATATGAGCATAATGCATCTTACCCTACTCATTCCTAGCTATTATTTCCCCAAAATTGGTTGATGTGTCCACTCAAATAGATGGTATAGATAGACACATTCTAGATATAGATAGATACAGATAGTGATAGATATATAGATGATACAAATATAAATATAATTGTATAATGGATATTGATACAGATTTAGATATTATCGTGGAGTGTACAAACTATTTATAGCATATGTGATAAATAGCAAGGAACACAGAAGAGCTCAAGGACACTTACTAATAAGGACTCTGGGGTCCATGTAGCAAAGACTGCTGATGGCAACAGCAGATAGTTGTAGAATCTCTGTGTTCTCGTTGATCACACACACTTTGAAAACCTTATAGTTGCTGAAGTCCTCTTCCACATATTTATCAGAATAAAATGTCAATAACAAATGTCTTACATTCTCATTGTAGCTGCTTACTTCTTAATAATACTGAAAATATAAAATTTTAGCTTGAATTGCTAAAATAGGATTTAATTGATAATATCTAATTCTTTCCCTAGTATAAATTTTAACACCAAAGATTACATTTACATGATGAGAAAAGCAAAAATGTGAAGAATATTATTTAAAAATAAATGTTTTACCCAAGGCATTCTTGTGAGTAAGTAGAAAAGGGGGGGGGGAGGTTTTCTAAACAATATATTTGTAATTTTTCTCATAAGTTTCACAGATATGTTCTTGATTAAATTTTCTAGATGACTTATTGTCACATATAAGTACAATTTTCAAAACTTCATTATCAAAAATAGTTAAACATGATCATTATCATTACAAACATAAAGAAGAAAGGTAATGGAAACAACTTTTTAAAACTCAAATAAGAAAATAGTTGATAAAGAGAGGCAAGGGACCAAATTGGAAACTGGAAGCATGAAAGAGTTCTAAAAAAAAAAACCAATCACCCTCATTGCAATAGCAACTCAGAAATTGTTACGAATGTTTCAGAGCAATAGGACAGCTAGCATTGAGTGGAGCTATAGCTCACAGGGAGAGCGCATAGCTAGTATCTGGGTGGCCCTGGATCCAGTCCCCAGAACTGGGGAGAAAAGAAGAAGAGAAGTAGCATGAAGGTAAAATAAATGATAATCAGATAAGAGAAAATAGCTGAAATTTTTACCAATTTGAATCACGTGTTCATATTCATGTACATCATAACATCAATCTCATAGAAAGTAGTAGAATCATGATCACTACAGGATAAAAGATATAAGAAAGAGGTTGCATACAAATTATAAAATAAAACTAGGTACAAAAATTAAATTCTGATGATCTAGAGATAATAGTTTACAAAACTTTATCATTTGTATTAAAAAGAATTGGAAGAAAAATACTCTCAACAGTAGGTTTTCATATAGCTTTACAAAAGATTTTTTTTAAAAAAAAAATTATCTTTAGTGTTATTTATCCTTTACTATATTCCCACACTCCCTGGTCTCAGTTTTACTCTTCTTCTTCCATAATCTCCTTTTAACCCTTTATATGAGTTTATAGTATCATCCCCCACATGATAGCCACTCTCTTCCTGACCGCTATGAGCATTCCCAATGAAATACACATATATAAGGATTTAAAGCAAACATCCACAAATGAGAAAATGCATTTGACTGTTGATTTTCACCTCACTCAGAATGATCATTTCCACCTCCCTTAATTGCCTACAAATTTCATAATTTCACTTTCCTAATATCTGAATAATATTCCATTTTATAGCTATACCACATTTTCTTTATCCACTTATAAGCTGATGAACATCTAGATTTTTTCATTTCCTAAATATTGTGAATAGAACAGTAATAAATATGGATGAATAAATGACATGGAAACCTTTGAATATATGTCCATGAATGGAATAGCTGATTATGTGGTAGATCTGTTTCTAGAATTTTAAGGAACATCCACATTGATTTTAATAGTTGTTGTATCAATGTTCACTCCCACTAGCACTGATAAGTGTCCCTTTTCCCCACATACATGCCATTATTTGTAATTTTCATAGTCTTAGTCACTCTGACTAGCATAAGATGAAATTCAAAAGTGATTTTAGTTTGCATTTTCCTAAAGGCTAAGACTTTTGAATTATTTTAAATGTCATTTTTCAGCAATTTTTATTATTTTTGAGAACTGCCTACTGAGAGAGAGAGAGAGAGAGAGAGAGAGAGAGAGAGAGGAATTACCCATACCCTATAACAGGACAGCAATGTCCATAGTAAACAAGATGGACTAACAAACAAAAGCCCAGTACCAGAAATGAGTTACCTCTTCAGAGTTGTTGGCCTATGAGACCCCAAAGATCACAAAACAATACAGGCTATTGCACTTGCTCTTGTGTCATGGATAATAGAGAAATTAAGCTGGTACTCACCTGGAAGCTTCTTCCCTACTAGCTAGTTTTCATAGTACCTTCCAGTGCTATACATACTAGCAGAGGAGCAAAGCATACGTAAGACCTATACAAGCCTAAGTCAGACAAAAATTCCAAAATGCAGAGGAGTATGAGGCATATAAACTCATTCTAGTAGTGAAGGTACTGACAATTATTAGCTGATGGTAGAGAGATAGCCAATTTTCTTCAAGAGTGTACACCCCATAAGTCAGTCATACTTCATTGGGATAACACATATCAAAGAATATTTGACAGCACAAACTGGTTGATCAGGGGGGAAAATTTTAGGTAATAGGGGTGATAGGTCTGGAAACACTTGGGAGAGGGAATGAACAAAACCAAAACATTCTAGAAAATTATCAAAGGACTAATAAAAATATTTTTGCAAATAAAATTGGAATAGTTTGTCAATGGCAAACACTAGCTACCACTGTTTGAAAGATGTAAATACTGATCTGCTATTTGACCATTACTGATCTTAAGTGCATATCAAAGTATCAGCACTTATGTAATAAATATGCAGAAATATTTTATGTCAAGTAAAGATGCACTTGAATTTTTTTTCATTAGTAGAACCTGGAAAATAAAACTAAAATGAAGAAAAATGTTAAAACAAATACCAGGAAAGAAAGACAAAGAATACTAAAAGAAGATTCCAAGAGACTAACAAATTCAGAATGTTCCTTACAATGCTCTAAAGGAGGCAGACCAACTTAACAAACAGGAAAAAAAAATCAGAGGACAATTGGACTCATAAAAGTCAAATATTCAGGGAAGTCTATACCTAACTACAGATCATTTCTTAAAATATAGGCTGGTTTTGTTTGGTTTGGTTGGGTTGGATTGGGTTGGGTTGGGTTGGGTTGGGTTGGGTTGGGTTGGGTTGAGTTGGGTTAAGTATGGTTGGTTTCTTTTGGTTTGGTAGGTCTGCTTGATTTGGTTGGGTTGGGTTTGGTTGATTTGGTTTAGCTTGGTTTGTTTGGTTTGGTTTGGTTGGTTAGTATTGTTTGGTTGGTTTGATTTAGTTTGTTTGATTTTGTTTAATTTGGTTTGGTTGGTTTGGTTTGCTTGGTCTGGCTTTGTGCCTCATGTTTTCAAGTGGCTTTTGACACAGCAGAAGATAAAAGATGTTTCAACTTTACCAAAGTTCCAAGGACAGCAAATCTTTCTCTTTGGACATAACAGAGAGATATTGAGATTGTTCAACTGATAGAATAGTAGAAATAATAATATGACAGAAAGAACTCTTTTAAGACTAAAGAATCCAATTAAAAAATGGGGTATTGAATTCACAACAGAGGAATCTCGAGTGGCTGAGAAGCACCTAAAGAAATGTTCAAAGTCCTTAATGATCAGAAAAATGCAATGAAAATGATGCTTAGAGTCCAGCTTACACCAATCAGAATGACTAAGATAAAAACCTCAGGTGACAACACATGCTGGCAAGGATGTGGAGAAAGAAGAATTCTCCTCCATTGCTGGTAGGATTGCAAACTGGTACAACCACTCTGGGAATCAATCAGGAGGTTCCTCAGAAAATTGGAAATAAATCTACCTTACGACTCAGCAATACCACTCTTGGGAATATACCCAAAAGATGCCCCACCATGCCACAAGGGCACATGTTCCATTATGTTCATGGTGGCCTTGTTTGTGATAGCCAGAAGCTGGAAACAATCCAAATGTCCCACGACAGAAGAATGGATACGGAAAATGTGGCACATTTACACAATGGAATACTAATCAGCTGTTAAGAATGAGGACACCCTGAGTTTTGCAGGCAAATGGATGGAACTAGAAAATATGATCCCGAGTGAGGTAACTCGGACCCAAAGGAGCATGCATGGTATGTACTCACTAAAAAGTGGATCTTAGCCAAAGGAAAGAAAGAAAGAAAGAAAGAAAGAAAGAAAGAAAGAAAGAAAGAAAGAAAGAGAGAGAGTACAAAATACCCAAGCTACAGTCCACAGAACTCAAAAAGGTCACCAAGCTGAAGGACCCAAGTGAGGATGCCTCAGTCCCACTTTGGAGGGAGACGAAAGCAATCACAAGGAGGGATGGAGGGAGGGGCCTGGGACAGAAAAGGGATGGGAGAGGGGAAGAGGGGAACACGATCTGGTATTGGGGGGGGGGGGAGAACAAAGCCCTGAGAGCCAGCAGAAAGAATGGAAACAGGCAACCTTGGGTGGTAGCAGGTTGAGGGAACCCTTCAGAATGTACCAGAGACCTGGGAGATGAGAGACTCTTAGGACTCAAAGGAGAGACCTTGGATTAAATGCCCTACAATAGGAAGAGGGAACTTGTAGAGCCCAACTCCAGCAGAAAGACAGGGCATCAAGTGAGGGAGGGGCTTGCCATCACACAGTCAAAACGCTGACCCATAATTGTTCCTGTCTAAAAGAACTGCAGGTGATGGAAATGGAGAGGAGGGGCCTGAAGAAAGAAAGTCCAGCAACAGGCCCAAAGTTGGGTCCAGCTCAAGCAGAGACCCCGAGGCCTGACATTCTTACTGAGGCTATGGAATGCTGACAAAAAGGGCCCTATCATGACTGCCCTCTGAAAAACCCAACAATCAGCAGAAAGAGTCAGATGCAGATATTTGCACCCAACCAATCAACAGAATCTGCTGAACTCTGTGGTTGAATTAGGAGAAAGCTGTAAAAAGCTGAGGAAGAGGGAAGGTAGGAGGACCAGCAGTCTCAATTAACCTGGACCCCCAAGATCTCTCAGACACTGGACCACCAACCAGGCAGCATACATACACCAGCTGATATGAGGACCCCAACACTATACTGGTCTGGATTGCCTGGCCTGGTTTCAATCAGAGATGAACCTAACCCTTAAGAGACTGGAGGCCCCAGGTAGTTTAGAGGTCTGGTGAGGAGAGAGGGTGAGTGGTTGGAACATCCTCATGGAGACAGGGGTGTGGGGAAGAGATATGAGATGTGGAACAATCAAAGGGTAGACCAGAAGGGGAATAAAATCTGGAGTTTAAAAAAAAGTTAAATAAAAAGAAGGAATATATAAAAAAAGGACTAAGAAATAAAATACTGACATTTTTGAAAGATGTAGAATTTGGGGAAATGCTGTTTTCCTTGTGCTGAGACTACATGAAGGTGTGGTTTAACATAGTGACTAGCTCAGAGGTTATTATAGTAGATCACAGGATCTGCCATTTATGAGCAATACTTAGCCCAGACCGTAACTCCTGGATCTACTGACACCTGCATTGATGAAGCAGGTGTTATAAAGCTAGTCTAAACATCAAATAATAATATACTGAATATAAATAATAAAAATATACCAGTTCTTACTGAACTTGATATAGATGAAATTATATTTTTAAAGATGTTTGCTTTGGTTTTGGATTAGATTACCATTACCAAGTTTCCTTTGGTTTTTCAGTACCTTCACAGATTTGATTGATTCCCAACCCACCCACACATCTCTTCCACCTGTTTGCCAAACCTCCATTTATCTGTCCTATGTGTGCTCCACCTTTATTTTCATTTTGCATATGTTCCACTATCTCTATAAATCCTGGTAATAACTGTAAGATTAATAACTTTCATTCAGAATTCAAAGAATATCTCATAAATATAATGAATGGTTAAGTACTCTATAACTACAAAATTATGTTAATTTAATTAGAATTAAATTTTCTTCTTTAGGAAATTGAGAACTATTTCATTTACAGCTTTCAAAAATATTATTTATACATGTAATGAGTGAATTTAGTAAAAAAAAAAAAAAAGCCATAATAGTTCAAAAATAAGCAACTAGGTGTTCAGCACTAGTTCATGCTTTGTAATTACTGTAAAGTATTATAACTATTAGTAATTTGATAGCTCGACATTGAGCTTTTATTTGAAATGCCATTTTAATGCTGATTATGAGTGATTAAAGCTATCATGAATGGACTGTTCAACAGGCTCTTCTCCTTTGCCTGGCTGCTTTGAATGAGGGAACTGTTAGTAAGGAGCCCTTTAACCAACAACCAGCTGGAGTGTTCCGATCACAGGCCAGGTGTTTGGCACACATTGCAAGCACTCTGAGGCACTCAAGAAGCTTCAAAGGACCACTACACCCACAGCTGAAAATACACTCCACTCTTGACCCTCTACACTCTGCCTGGAAAAGCAGTATGATAAGGAGACAAGCCAAGGAAAGCCTTAACTAACTGGCACCTATTTCACCCAAGCCAGAGGTGAGTTGCCCTCTTCCCTACTCCCTTGGTCCAGCAGAAGGCCTACTATTGTTGCAAACACAATCACTAATTTATATAAAGGATTGTGCTGTGATTTGTGCAAACACTTCTTAAGGCCCCTGGATATAAATGCAGGCCTGCTCAGCTCACGGTCAAGTAAGCTGGTAGATACCCGCTCCTGTGCTGCCTCTTTGTGTTACAATGTTCTGCCTAATGGAAGGGTTATGAGTATGGTCTTTTCTTTGCTTACCTTAATTTGTTTTGGGGATTTCTGTTTTGGTTTGGTTTGATTTGATGTTTTGGGGTTTTGGTTTGTTTTGGGTTGGCTTTGGGTTTTTGTTGCTGTTGTTGTTGTTTTTGGTTTTTGGTTATTTTTAATTTTTGTTTTGTTCTGTTTTTTATCACTAGTAGATCAGGAAGCAGAAAGACAGATATCATTAGTAGATCAATGCAGAAAAAGAAAACTGTGCAGTGGAAACTACCACCATATAGTAATGACAATAACATTGATAGCACTCTACTTTGTCAAGAGGCTTGCTGGAGAGTTCCAGGGTACAGCCAAGGGGCAGAAAGTATAGGTAGTAAAACTATGAGCTCCAGTCATTAAAAGAGTAGCAGTGAGCTACCAAGCCCTGAGGACTAAAGGTCCTGACACCAAAGACAAAAAGCAAAACTTTAAGAGTTCTTCTAACTACCTGAGGTTCCAGAGATAACACACTAGCTATTTTTGTTTGTTTGTTTTCAATATGTAAGTCTTCTATTGACCCTACAGAGCCCACATTGTACTTGGAATCAGGATCTTATTTCTGAAACTGGATAACTGAGGTCTTACTCATCAGCCTTCTGCATGGTTCCCTTTTCAGACACATAGATGCTATCTAAAACTTTCTGATATCCTCGTTTTTAACTGTTATGGCTCAGTGAATCAGATCAGCTGAATCTGAAATAAGTTCAATACCATTTCCTTCAAGGATTAATTTATCCCTTTGGGCTTGAGAGACAAATAACCTGTCTTCATCTGAACCCTATAAATGTATTTTTCACTCAAGAAATTTCAGATTTCAACCAAATAACCTTTCCCCTGAATAACGACGTTGATGGGGAAATGAGCAAACATAGTCCTCATCTTGTAACAGAAGCCCAGCATAACATTCTTGATCATGTTCTGAACATGACTGAAGATCGTTCTGACCAGTTCCTTTCTGTTACCCCACCATTTGTCAACCCGGAACCTCTTTACTTTCTTTCCAAGGAGACAAAGCTCCTAGGAAGGAAAGACTCAAGTCCCTCTGCAAAATTCCCCATGGGACCTTTCACAATGACTGTGAGCCCCTTCAGAGTGATGTCTATATTTTCTGGAATGTCATCAGTCTGATCGCTGAGAATGGTCTTCATTCTCGCATTAGATTGGGCAAAGCAACATTAGCTATTATTAAGAACCCTGGATCTCAAACACAAGGCTTTTGTGCTGTCACTACCTCCTACTGAGATAGGTGAAGGATTATACTAGCTAGTGAACACCTAGCCAGACACAAAGCTAGAGCTGCCAAACTCAACACCTAATGTTTCCAGTCTCTTTCCACTCAGGCTTGGAGCCATAAGATTCTAGTTCTCTAGATGTGGATCTTTAAGTCCTTGAGCCCTTCTATGCAACTCATAAGCTCTTGGCACACAGGCCTCAGTTACAACATTAGATCAGCAATTCCTTGCCAGTTACTATCGAAGCAGAGCAAAAGGAGTCTAGCCAGCTACTTGATTACAAAGCATCTTTAGGTACAGTTCACTTTTTAATAATTGTATATTCATTTTGAAGAAAAAAGAGTTGACTCTTATGTCATGTGTTAAATAATTAATAGAAGTATATCCTTTTGCTATAAAAGATTCCTGGATTTCCAGGGTTTTAAATTTTTTTTCAAAAATATTAATTATGTAAATCATATTATTTGATTTAAAATAAATATTATAAATAATAAAACAGATAAGTAATGTGATGACAAAAATGCTTCCATGGGCAGGAAACTTGTTCATATGCCATCCTTTCATTTTCTAAATATTCAAAGTGTAAGACAAAAATGTATGGATCTTCACCATAACATGTAATAGATATTGTCAGCTTAGTAAGACATGGTCTGTATTTTATAAGAATCAGCATTCAAGTGTCCTTACTTCTGCTATTTCTTCTTCATGTTTGCACAATCTTCTTAAAGTCCATATCATATTTGTCCCAGTTATGATTGCTATTTGTAGGAATAATCTCTTGGGGACTGTGTAAAACCATCACGTATCAATAAAAAATCTGATGCCCAATAACTGAGGCAGGATTAGAAGGTGAAAAATCTGGCAGAGAGAGAGGAACTCTCAGATTTAGTCAGGCATGGGAGGACTCAACAAAACTCAGAGGAAGTCTAATGTATAAAACTAAGAAGAGGTATCCAGCTATGTGGCAGACATTAAAATAGTATAAACATGTTAAGATAAAAGGGTAGATTATTGAATCTACTTTTAAACTAAAAATCAACAAGTCATATATTTTATATTTAGTATGTATTTTTATATTGATACAAAATTAAGATTATATTTTGCTACAACATTCTTTATATATGTTTCAACTCTTGTTTAAAGTATTGTACATATGCAATTCATTTTAGAATACAATGTGATATTTTAGTCTTTGAAAGCTGCTATTGCAAACTGTTCAGGATAATTAAGAAATGCAAGTTAGTAGGCTATCAATCAAATGGGTAGTCATGTTAGGTACTAGTTTAGTTAATTACAGAAATAAACTGTATATAGCATCCTGTAAATGTTCTTAAAGTTAAACAGATAGTAGATAGCTAGAAACAAGCAACATTTGCTTATTCATATATACTACAGATAGATGAACAGCCAAAACCTCAGAGATCTACAAAAGAAGGCATTTAAAGATGCCTTATTAACATAAGACTTTTCATGACTGTGAGACATGTCTACTCCTAACAGTACCCCTATTCTACTTCAAAGAAGATGCTGAGCATCAAAGAATCACTACCTTATGGACTTTGCTTCAAATACGGCAAAGCTGCCAACACACACACACACACACACACACACACACACACACACACACACAAATTTACCTTGCCTCAACTGATGGCAATATGTTGTCCAAATTGGACAATAGGGATGCAGGGAAGTTGACTTCCAAGTTTTGCCAAGACAAGGTAGGTAGTTCTTCATAATTCCTACTTCACAAAAATATCTGTCAGATAATCTGGGCCAGTAGACCAAAGATGGGTGTTCCAATATTGCAGAGGAACCTTGGGAGACTGTTCAGGTAGCCAGCAACCTCTGACATTTCTATAGTTTTGGAAGCTGCTTCCTCTGTACTTCAGGTAATATTTATCCTTCTCAAGTCTCTGATTGGGTTAAACAGTAGATAGTTATAGTCTCACAATTAAGCTTAAGTTGTTTATTATTTAAGAAAATCCTTTCCTCTTTCTCCACATCCTCACCAACATCTGCTGCCACCTGAGTTTTTTATCTTTTATTCTAACTGGTGTGAGGTGGAATCTAAGGGTTATTTTGATTTGCATTTCCCTGATGACTAAGGATGTTGAACATTTCTTTAGATGCTTCTCAGCCATTCAAGATTCCTGAGTTGAGAATTCTTTGTTTAGCTCTGTACCCCATTTTAATCGGGTTGTTTGGTTCTCTGGAATCTAATGTCTTGAGTTCTTTGTATATATTGGATATTAGCCCTCTATCAGATGTAGGACTGGTAAATATCTTTTCCCAATCTGTAGGTTGCTGTTTTGTCATGATGACAATATTCTTTGTCTTACAGAAACGTTTTAATTTTATGAGGTCCCATTTGTCTATAGTTGATCTTAGAGCCTGGGCCATTGGTGTTCTGTTCAGGAAATTTTCCCCTGTGCCAATTTGTTCAAGGTTCTTTCCCACTTTCTCTTCTCCATTGCACACCTCCATGGTGGGATTGCAAGCTGGAACAACTACTCTGGAAATGAGTCTGGCAGTTTCTCAGAAAATTGGACATAGTATTACCTAAAGACCCAGCTATACCACTCCTGGGCAGATACCCAAAAGATGCTCCAACATATAACAAGGACACATGTTCCACTATGTTCATAGCAACCTTATTTATAATAACCAGAAGCTGGAAACAACTCAGATGTCCCTCAACAGAGGAATGGATACAGAAAATGTGGTACATTTACAAATGGAGTACTATTCAGCTATTAAAGCCAATGACTCCATGAAACTCTTAAGCAAATGAATGGAATTAGAAAATAACATCCTAAGTGAGGTAACCCAGTCCCAAAAGAACACACATGGTATGTGCTCACTGACAAATAGATATTAGGCAAAAAACTCAGAATACCCACAATAAAACTCACAGAAAATATAAAGCTCAAGAAGGAAGACTGAAGTGTGGATGTGTCAGTCCTACTTAGAAGTGGGAACAAAATAATCACAGGAGATGGAGGGAGGGAGGGATTTGGGAGAGAGGAGGGAAAGAGGGGGGCAGGACCAGGTGTGGGAGGACACAGGGGAGATGTATAGTAGTTCAGGAAATTGAACAGAGATGTGTAGCAGTGGGGGGATGGGAAACTGGGAGTTGCCAACAGAAAGTCCAGAAAATAAAGAGGCTCCCAGGACCCAACAAGGATGACATTGGCTGAAATTCCCAACAAAGTGGAGAGAGAACCTGTAGAGACCATATCAGAGGTTAGGCATGGCCCCTGGTTGAGGAATGGGGCCACCCACCCATCTCAAATATTTTAACCCAGAATTGGTCCTGTCTAAAGGAAATACAGGGACAGAGTGGAGCAGAAACTGAAGGAAAGGCCATCCAAAGACAGCCCCACCTGGGTTTCCATCCCATATGCAGCCACCAAACCCAGACAATATTGCTGATGTCAAGAAGTGCTTGCTGGCAGGAGCCTGATATAGATAGCTCTCTCTAGAGAGGCTCTAGCAGAGTCTGACCAACACAGAGACGGATGCGTGCAGACAACCATCAGACAGAGCATGGGGACCACAATGGAGGAGTTAGGTAAAGCACTGAAGGAGCTGAAGGGTTTTGCAACCCCACAGGAAGAGCAACAATATCAACCAACCAGACCCCCCCCCCCAAGCTCCCAAGGACTAAACCACCAACCAAAGAATACACATGGAGGTACGCATGGCTCCAGTTGCATATGTAGTAGAGGTTGGCCTTATCTGGCATCAGTGGGAGGTGAGGCCTTTGTTCCTGTGAAGGCTTGATGCCCCAGAAAATGGGAATGCTAGGGCGGTGAATCTTGAGTGGGCAGGTGTGTTGGGAAGCACCCTCACAGAAGGAGGAGGAGGATGGGGATGGGAGGGGGATGGGATAGGAGGTTTGAGGAGGAGAAATTGGGAAAGTGGATAACGTTTGAAATGTAAATAAATAAAATAATCAATAAAAAAAGAAAGGAAAAGAAAATGTTTTAAGGTCTAAGAAGCTATTTTTAGGTTCGGATTGCTAGTTATAATTATGATTTAGGTACAGAAATTTCAACTCACCAAGATAGATTAGATAGTAGAATATTTTATCTAAGGTTGCCAAATATAAATGGACTGGACATTGTGAATATAATTCTTACCTGATAGTTTACATAATTGTTCTTATTGTATATAGTTTATTGATGTTAGAAAACGAGCCTTTATTGGACTAAAAGGGGAAGATATAGAGATAATATCTTATGCACTGTGTAAAATCATTACCTGTCAATCTAAATCTGAAGACCAATAAATTGAGGCAGGATGAGAAGGTGAAACATCCAGCAGAGAGAGGGGAACTCTGAAATTTAGTCAGGCATGGGAGGAATTGGACTGGACTCTGAGGCACTGGACTCTGAGGAAGTTGAACCAGACTAGTGGCAGATATAATATAGTAGAAACAGGTTAATTGAGTTAGGAGCTAGTTAGGGGACAAGCCTAACTTAAGGCCTAGGCATTAATTCACAAATAAATAAGCTTCTGTGTCATTATTCAGAAACTGGAGTCAACATAGAAAAGAAAAATGGTTATTACCATTGCTGTGATAAAACCATGACCAAAGCAAATTGGAGAGGAAAGGGTTTGTTTGACTTCCCCTTTCACATCACCATTCATCATTGAATGATGTTGGACAGGAACTCAAACAGGGCAGGGACCTAGAAGGAGGAGATGAAGGGTCCTGAAGGAATGCTGCTTACTGGCTTGTTGCCCATGGCCTTCTCAGCCTGCTTTCTTATAGAACATAAGACTACCAGCCCAGAGTAGCACCACCCACAATGGACTGATGCCTCCCCATTCATCTGGATCTTAGGGAGGCATTTTCTCAATTGAAATTCCCTCCTTTCTGATAACACTAGCTTCTCACAACTTGACATAAAACTAGCAACTCAATGTTTTAAATGTTTTAAGCTTTTCTTAAATGTAAAATGATGTTTTGAAAAATCTGTTTCATTTAACTTTAATAGTCAAATGCAGAGAGAACAATGAACTATGGGAAGGCAAGCTGTTATTGGTACATCTACAATACAATTCCTGCTCCTAAGGATAAGAGGATGGGGCAGAGAGATTGCAAGTGTCGGAAGACTGGGATGTTTGCCACAAGCATCTTCTATTTATGACAAAGAAGCTGAGCCACTGTAATATCAGCAATTAGGTTACATAAGCAAGATCTACATAATGATTTCATGTGCATTTTTTCTTTCTACAATTAATTATATCAGTATCAAATTTTCTTCTACTTAGAGGGCAGGTACAGCACTGTATTTTTGTCTTTCAATGATTTTTTTTTTCTCAAAGTAGCAAAGTGCCATGCCCCATTCTTTTCATATGTGTCTACCAGACAAACACTGTCTGTGACTCATACTGCCTTCCATTCTCTTTTCAGTGACTTACCTTGCAGGACCCAAAGGAAAGGCTGACAAATTCTAAGACAAGGTAGACAGTAGCAATGTAGGCTGTCAGGAGCTAAGGACAGCTCTTCACCTACCTTAGGATTCCACATGGAATGCAGGGTCAGTATTTTTAGAGCCTTTGGAAATTTTGAGTCAAATCTCTAAGATTTTATATCTTGGAGACTATTTACATTTTATTCAAAGACACAATTGCATCAAATAATACAGAAATAGAGACATAAATGAAAAGATTTTGAGTTTGACCCATGTGCTGCCTAGTTCAGATGATTTAGCCTTACATTTAAGTATCAAGTTTTTTTTAGTGAAGAGCCTGCCAGCTCACCTTCCTTAGTGTTTAGTCCCCAATAAAACAATGAGTTTTAGGAACAAAACATCTATATAATAGACATAAGAATTTTCACATGTGATATCTGCTGGAAGAACCTAATGTTAAGAATCCAATGCTACATTGGAGAAAACTCATCATTTTAAATTCATACTATAAATTTATATTTCACCATGTGTACTTGTAATGTTTTCAGAAATCATTTCCTAGTAGTGATTAATTCAGTCAGGACAGCACAGAGCTAAAACTAATTCATAACACTGAAGATAATGCCACTTTGCCCATCTATGTCAGTTTATAATCCCTATTTATGCCTCCAACTATTTTTACCTTAAAGATGTTGTACTATAAATTTTCGGTCCCATTTCCAGAAGATGAAGATAAGGATTCATTTCTGAACACTCACAGCAGATTACACACAATAAACCACAGCAAGAAGCAACCAATGTCACAGTAAAGAGCTAGAGCAAACATTTTAAAGATCGTATGAACTGCATTGAAATTAATCGATTTTGCATTTTCTGGCATGAAAGCCAGAAAGAGAATCTTCATGGAATGAAGATTCATGGAATCTTCAATGGAATGTTATGTTCATGTGCATGATGAAATTTAAATTATATATATTATTATTTTGATTTTTATTCATTTGAACATGTGAAAAATATTCTTAGCTCATCTCCTAAATTATAGAAAGAAATTGTGGAACAGATTTGAGTGGAACAAATTTGACTGAACACATTCTGGTAACCTCTAGTTTCAGAGAACATCAGTATTAGAAATAAAACATCTAGAATATCAAATTATAAACTTTTAATCATTTAAAATTTATAATGCCATAATAATTAAGTGACTTAGAGAGTCAGAACACAGTGAAACAGACCATTTGAAGGAACATTTTATCTGAAATCAGTTGAAACATTGCCAATTAATTACCTTCAACAAATAAACATAGCATGTAGTAACTTCTAGTTAAATAGATCTTTAGCCATTTGCAAATTCTCTGAGTTTATAGTTTCATTGTGAAGCCAAGAGCTTAAAATGTCTGAAGTCCTGGGTCAAGCACCAGCAGTGCACACATCCATGACTCTGGGAAGAGGAGGGAAAACTATAAAAATTTCAAGGCCACTCTTAGCTACATTGATGCTGGAGACCAACCTGGGCAATAAGCAAAATGTCAAAGAGGCATTCCAATTTTCCCAATGATTTTTCTAGTTCTTATAATGTTTCTAATAATTCTAACTTTGTACACTTATCACTGACAATCATGGTTTCTGGCCACCTTGGTCCTAGCAACATGACAGAGGCAGATAAAAGTGGGGCTGAAAGACAAGTCTCCACCACTTGGGCAACACTAGGGGTGGCTGCTTTAGGAGTAACAGTTCATGGTTTTAAATTTCAAATATATTACAAGAAACATTTAGAAATTTGGCTTGTCTTTAATAACAGTTATTTTCTTTTGTAACTTCATGAATAAACAATTTTATAACTTAATTCCTTATAGAAATTAAAACCAGACAGTAAAACGATTTAATTTTGTGAATTCTTAGGAGATCTTTATATCATGTTGTCAAGACTTTATATAGACTTTATATTTATAATTCATCCTTCTTGTATGAATATATCAGTTTTATATGAAAAACTAGCTTCCAGAATGAGCAAAGCCCCAAGAGGAACCAGGACAAGGCTGAAATAATCCAACAGGATGATTAATTGTCCCAATCATCCTATCATTTCTGAAAACTTCCACTCAAGTACCTCTGCACTGAAAATGTGCACAAATAATAGTATTATATAGAAGGTCTTTTACAAATCTTCCTTTTTGCAAGTGGCTCCAGTCATAGACTCAGCAATTCATGCTCAAGATATTTAAAATTTTCAGGAATATACAAGCTCAGACTAAAGTCCACCATAGAGAAATAGATGGATGTCGCTTGTGTCTCAGACAAAGGAATAATACCAAATGTATACTAAAAGATATGTATGGTTTCTTATGGTACATTTCCTAAGCATAAAACATTTTAAAGAAGATTTATTTTTCTGTTACTTGCTCATGATATTGCAAGCTATTTAGTTGATAACCAAGAAGGGTTCTCCCTGTTTGGAGAACAGAACTTACTAATTTTATAATGTACCTAAAATGTGGTGTTTTTTCAAAATTTTACTCATGGTAAACATCATATTTCATGTCTCAAAATTAAAGGCCTAAGAAGAAATGATTATTGCACTTTGTGGTGTACTGGTGGGAGACACATAACAGTGTCTGTGGGTGTAGTTTGTCTTTGAGGTCATCTAGTTGCACAATAAATTAAAGACAGGTCATTTCAAATAAAACTATTTTGTAAACTCAAAACAAAGCATTAACATTCCCCACATACCTCTATAAATTGCCACTAATCATAACTCCTATTAACTAGTTATAAATGTATAAATAGTACTAATAATATTATCAATTTAACCCTTTTATCCTTCAGAAACTTTAAAAAAAACTGTTAAATGCTTCCTTGAAAAATAAATTATCTATCATGAAATCTCAATGGGACACTATTGTAATTCTGGTTTTAGTAAATTATAATGTTATCTTCCAGTTGCTTTCTGATTTCTTACACTTGATACTTTAGAAGTATTTTCAAGAACTTCACCTGTAGCCTGGAATTTAGCCAATTTTATTGACCATGGTACTTGCTATGATGACCAATAAACACATACTGGGATAGTTAAGAAAGCCTGAAGGTTGGACTGGAGAGATAGCTCAGTGGTTAAGAGCACTGGCTACTCTTCCAGAGGTCCTGAGTTCAGTTCCCAGCAACCAAATGGTGGCTCACAACCATCTGTAATGGGATCTGATGCCCTCTTCTTGTTTGTCTGGAGATAGCAACAATGTACTCACATTAAATAAATTAAAACAAACAAAACAGACTTTTTAAAAAGGACTATAATGAGACTAGTCTTTGTTTGCATTCTTGGCAAAGAACAAATTTTAAAACTATGAAACTGACAACATTTAACTAGAAAGACTATTATATGAGCATTAAGCTGCTATAAGCAACAAACCCTTGATAAATAATCAAGAGGAAGATTTTAAGTGTTGGTAAATGGTAACATTAACTAGCTATACAGTATTAACTCTTATAATGTTTGTTTCCATCAGTAAGGACGGATCAACAAAATCTATCTAATCAACAAAATTATTCCACATTTTAAAAAATTTTGTGTGTGTGTGCGTGTGTGTGTTGGTGTCTAACATTGAATGGATCCCTTATCAATTTTACTGATGTTTCCTTCTATATTGATCTATTATATTAAACTCATTTCATTTCAGAGAAAATTAGATTTCTAATAACTCCAAACAGTAAATGTATGATAAAAACAAGATACATAAAGGGGTTTGATAATTGAAAATAAAATTTCTTCCACATCAGTCCCAAAGTTCAAGTCTATAAAGTGTATAAAAGTGTGTATTCACATTGGGAGGAGTACTTTGAAAATATATGCCATAGTAGCTAACTTGTGTCCCTGGCCATACTGGAGCATACCTGCAGGTAAAGACACTAGACTGAGTAAAGCAAGTGTTATAATATATTTCATTCACAATTCTGTCACCAAATTAAATGAAGGAAACAAAAGTAATCCTTGAGCACCCATATGATGCATTTTCTAAAGCAGTTAGCTCATTTGTCTGCCTGTTTGTTAGTTTGTTAAAGAGACTGCCTTAACCGGAGTCATTCCTCATTATTTCTTGTATTACTAAATTCATAGTAGTAAGAGTGCAAGTAAGGATATAATAGCTTTAGCAACGAACTGAAATCAGGATGATTATCGAGAATATAAATGTAATTATGATGACTTACTCATGTAATACTTTTGTATTCACTATTGGTGAGTCCATTTATTGTAATCTGTGTTTTGAATAAAAGACTAAAATTTAATATATGACTGACTCAAAGAATCAAAAATAGTATTTGTCATAGTCTTTACAATTTAAAATAGCATCACTACATTCAGCAGTATCTACCAGGTGTTATAGTTTAATTATATCTATAATCTATGCTTATTCTCAAATAATTCCTAGCATCAAATAAAATTTTCTGTTGATAATTCTCATCACATTGAAGTATATGTAAAATATGTTATGCCAAACTAAGGACCTTAATGCTTCCTAAAACCCTTTTGAAAAAGAAGCAATGGTGGGCGCTGTACATAAATGATTATCAATGAGGCTTAGTTAATTAAAAATTTCTCTTACATAAAGTCCTTTGTCTGATCTATCATCTGTGCATATTAGTGCCAGATATTTATGAGTTATTTCACTCATTGGTATATACCAAAATCCAGAAAGAATAGCTTTTGGATATTGTTTTCCAATAACCTGAAATTCCTGAAACAAATGAGACAGGAGAAATTTCCTCAGCCTTAGCCTGAAAGCATATCACCAGCACCAAATGAATGGCTTAACAACTGAAATATGATGTGTTTGAGAAATTTCATTTTAGATCATAATATAATCATCCTTTGCCTTTTACAGACAGTATTCTTTGTGGTTTGTTTTTATATTTATACCTTTCATATGATCTCATAGGTTAACTCTGGCTGGGTGGCCAAATAACAGAGATAGAAAAGACCTCTCTCTCTTGCCTAAAAGCTGAGAATACTCAAATTACTCCTGTAATAAATGCATCTCAACAACCTGCCTTGTTAGATTTCTAGTAATGTCACGGGCACTTGAAACAGTCAGCTCACAAAGAAAATAGATTCAGATTTGCTCACAGTCTTAGAGGTTTCAGTCTATGGTAATTCACCCATTCATTTGCACTTGTGGCAGGACAAGAGAAGAGCTCTTGGCAGAACAAAACTCTTCATGCCTTGAACAGGAAGAAAAAATAAAAAAAAAAAAAAACTCAGAAAGAATCTGGTTCCAGTGTACCATCCAAAATGTGCCCTAAAGAGCAAGAAGAGTTCCTAATGTCCCCAAAGTGCTGTAGCTGGAGACATCTTTAATACGGGAACCTTTGGAGGAAATTCCAGATCCAACCCGAAACGCCAGTGTGCATTGTTCCCTGTTATTGTCCATGCATAATTACTATTCCTTTTGTGGCAGGATTTTCCCTGTACAATTAATTTAAATATTAGTGCAGCAGGAGGTCTGTGATTGGACAAGGAAAAGGGAGGGGAAGCAGGGACAGGGAGCAACTCGGGAGAGGGGGTAGGAGGCAAGATGGAAGGCGAGGGGCAGGTTGATTCAGAATTCACGTGGTTTTAAATAGCCACAGGAAGATATCATATAAGGATAGAATAATTAGTTTAACTTGTCTAATCTAGGCGGGCAGCTTGTACCATTATCAATTGGCCCTGAATTTTTTGTGTGGGCATCCTGTGATTTGAGAATTTATTGATATATAAATCTGATTAATTCATTATAAGCTTCTATAATTTTATTTCTACTGGGTTGCTGGGTGTTGTGGCAGCTGACCATGGAGTTGGCGGTCATTGCGTGGGGTTGGCATGGCAGTGACCCACCAAGGGAACTTAGTGAGTCGGGTATAGACATTTTGGGAGCTCTGAGCCAGAGACCACTGAGCTGAGAACACCCCGCTGGAGCCATGTGGCCTGACAATGCCCAGTGGATAACCATAGTCCAATTTAATATTTCCTGAAACACCTTTAATACAATTATCTTTATAGTAAAATTCGTATTTGTGCAGGTGTGCACTATTCTACCATTTCTTGCACAAATAAGATTGTGCAATGCAATTTTAGACTAAATATTTTCTGACACCTTGTTGACTGATATATAGTTTGCAAACACCATGGTGCCACTGAAAATATCAATACATACAGATCACTGAACAGGTTATCATCCACTCAGGGAGACTTCAGAATGCCTTCCCTTAACAATGACTGCATTATCTAAAGGAAAATGGAATTTGCCTGTACCTGCTAGCTTTACCTCTTCATGGCATCTGTAAAAGATTTTCACATAAAATTAGTTAATTGAAACCTGATAATGGCCCTATCCAAAAAACACCAGAAAAATTATCCACATTTTAGAAACTGATATTCAAAGGGACCAGGGGATTTCCCATATGGTGATTTTATAGTTATGATTCTCATGTTTTCTTTATATGCTAACTTTGCCCACAAATATATTTCAAAAGAAACATAAGAAAAGTTGAATGAACTTTATACACAGGGGTTCATCTATAGAAAAATTATATAGAACTTTGAGATAACTTACAACGGCATTTAAACCTTCGAGCAGACAATTAAAATGTTGCCATTTAAATGACATGATATTCGGTTAAAACGAAAAATGTTACATAGAAAAATTATTTATTTTGTAACTTCATGGTATAATTACTTAAAACTTTAATATATTTTTAAATATAAGCCTGGGGCCAAAGTTGCACAGTCTGGCTGAGATCTATTTTGTGAACTGCTTTGAGCATTTCACTGATACAAGACAATCCATACTAAATCGACTAGAACAAACCCAGAAGTCCAAACCTGTCTTTGCAGAAAGTCTTTCTGACTGATTTCAGTATTACCTGTTTGGGAAAGTCGTTCAAGAAATAAAAAGCTTTTGATGAGAGGGTTGAAGAAATGGCTATGGGGAGGGTAGAAATTAACTCCCAATTTTCTTTATCATCTTGGGACATCTTATCACCTGAAAATGAACAAAAATCTATTTTTATATGGGAGTTGAGAGTCATATGTATTTGGTTGTGTTTTTAAAGCTAATTGTGGGAAAACAATTGACAGATAAATGAAAGTATGAGATGTATATTACTGTGCATGAGACTGTGCTTTCTCAAGGACTCTTAATTGCTTTATATAAATTTTGTAGTGGAACTTCTTTCTGTAATTTGATAGTGGCAACACATTGGGTAAATCTCTACTTGTATGGGTTCATTTCTGATTTTTTAGGAAGATCTTTGTGTCAGAAAAATTATCAATAAGGAAATACCTTGGCACTATTTAACTGTGAGCTTTTTTTTTTTTTCAAATTTGACTATGGGAGCTGAAAAAAAAGTGGAGTGTTCATATAATCCAGCTTTTTAGATTGTCTTTCTCCCCCATGATTTACTTAAATATCAAATTAAAAATATGGTCTCTTCCCCTGTGTCCATGTGTTCGAGACTGTTCCCCACTTTCTCTTCTATTAGACTCAGTGTATCTGGTTTTATGTGGAGGTCCTTGATCCACTTGGACTTGAGTTTTGTACAGGGAGATAGAAATGGATCAATTTGCGTTCTTCTACATGTTGGCTGACAGTTGAACCAGCACCATTTGTTGAAAATGCTGTCTTTTTTCCACTGGAGAGTTTTAACTCCTTTGTCAAAGATCAAGTGACCGTAGGTGTATTAGCCAAAAAGTTTGCAATACCCAAGATTCAATTCACAGCCAACCATTGGACTGAGCATGGGGTCCTGGATGGGGGAGTTGGAGAAGGAACTGAAGGAGCTAAGGGGGGTTGCAGCTCCATGGAAGGAGCAACAGTTTCAACTGGCCAGATCCCCCCAGAGCTCCCAGAGACTGGACCACCAACATAGAGGGACCCATGGTGCTGGCCACATATGTGGCAGAGGAGGGCCTTGTTGGCCATCAGTGGGAGGAGAGGCCCTTGGGCCTGAATGTATAAGATACCCCAGTGTAGGGGAATTCTAGGGAGGGAAGATGGGAGTGGGTGGGTGGGTGGGGAGGGAAGGACCCTCATGGAGGCAGGGGAAGGGATATGGGATAGGGGGTTCCAAAGGGGAAAACATTTGAAATGTAAATAAAGTATCAAAAAAATATATGTATATGGTCTCAAGGTAGAACAGGAAGCCTGAGAATCCAGAGGGCTTTAGTCATAAAGGAATCTAGCTCATGAGCATTATTCTTACTACAGACAGCCACAGGAAGAAGTTAATTTACTTTGTATTTCAGGATGTAAAACATTCACAGATGTGCCTAAAGAAATGACAATGATTTAGGCCAGTTAAAAACTAACAACAGTTTCAGGTAGAGGAGCATGCTGATGTTAGTCATAAATTCCATTAACTGCATTCTTTTGGTCACTGAAATAAAAGCTTGAAAGATTAAAAAAAAAAATGATGAATATCTGCAATGGTATAATACAATGCCAAATGTGTGCGTGTGTATGTGTGTGTGTGTGTGTGTGTATGTGTGTGCATGTGTGTAGATAGTCACATATTTATCATATTTAAGTTCTCCTATAAATTATTTTTCTGTTTAATATAAGTGTTTTTAATTTGCTCCTAATATGAAAAGAGGTAGTATCACTACTTAAGTAGAAATTGGATCATATGTCATCCTGCTAACAGCTATTAAGTACTAAGTAACATTCTGAAAATATAAAATATCAAAGTATATTAAGATAAGCATCTTGGCATTTCTCATTCGAGTGTGAATCATTTTCCAGATTTTATTTCACCCAAAAGAAGATACTTCCTGTCATAGATACTAAATTCTAATTTGTTATAATACTGCATTACTATAAAAAATGCACATGAGCACATTACTTCTTAAGGTATTGTGCATGTGCATAGATAAAAATGAAGTGTTGTGTAGAGCACACCCTTCTGTTTATTATCATTTCTCTTGCAGGTCAACTTGCCTCAAACCAAAATAATTCATTTGTGCTTACCAAGTTAACAATTGCCAGTTCCCTGTTCTCCAGCAAAAAAATATCATAACACATCTGGAAAATGGAATCTATCACCTGCAAAGGTATAAACTATCCTTTTCATTAGTGTTGTAAAATTTAATGACACTTCCCATTATAATTGGTGTTTTCTTTTTTTGCTTTATTTATTATTACATTGTGTGGCTTCTGTGTATCTCACAGTTTAAAGTCTTTCCAGTTGCCATACCTCATTAAGCAGGGAATAGAATGGCAAGAAGCACCAATTAAGTGGTCCCATCATTGGTCCTTCAGGGAAGATAGATGTGGAGCTCCCTAAAGACTTGCCAGGCCTTAAAGGTTAGTAGAACCCCTTGTTTTCCATTCTGTGGTATATCTAACATTTCCTATTGTCCTTGACAATTCTTTCTTAAGTAAACATTACAGGACTTGTGTGCAATTACAAATTTAGAGCAGAACTAATGGAAAAGCAAAAAAGCACAAAGGGAAAAAAATACCACCATGAAAATATGACATGTGTTTCCTTTTACTGTCCAGGTAAAAATATGTGTGTTTAAAGTGCTTGTATTGTATGCAGAAGCTTTTTCCATATTTGGCTCTAAAAATGTATTGTAAAAGAGAAATTTTAATAATTAAATCCTGTTTTATCATTATGTATGTTTTTATTACTTAATAACAGGTTGCTTATATTTTGCTCATTAAAATTAAACCTTCTACAGTCTAGAAAGGAATTTTTCTGGTCTAGATAATTCTGTCAAGCTTGACATTGCATTCCTAACCAGTTAAAGAGGAAGGGAAAGGGCAAAGACAGGCAAAAATAGAGGAAAACTGTCCATTCCTGGTTTACAGAATAATAGGCATAGAAAGCATGCAATGCTTATGACTTTAATAGGTATGTCAATAACTATCAGAACCATGCAGCATAAAGACCAAAGCAGACAAATACAAATTGTATTTTATATACTGGGAATAAACTGAACTTTTAAGATAGAATTAAAACCAGTAGTGGAAGAATTCACTACAAAGTTCATATATATCAATGATGATAAAATACTGCTAACAACACTACAAGTAAGTGGAAATGATCCTTATATAAACAACCCATGTGTTTAAATATTGTATTATACTTTCTAACCCCCTCTCATCAAGTTGTCCTAAGTTGGTCTACTTTCCTGAAATCCAAAGCTATTGAGGTTAGTTGCAGAATCCTTTCCATCATCTGTTATTTGAGAAACACAGGACTGGGGACAATTTTCATCATAAAGTGGTTCATGGGAGCCTCGCTTCTCCTCAGCTCTCACCTTCTTACTATGTTCAGAGATTCTTTAGAAAAGGACACACCTTAAACCAAATAAGTTATTGCTTAATTCTAATCTTGCCTAAAATTATCAATAAGAATTCTAAATTGAAGTTATCATCACATAATATCAATACATGTAAAAATCAAGTCATATGTATAACATGTCCTTATGCTAAACTAAAAGGACCTTTACTTATACCATAAAATCTCCTACCAATTAGAAAAGTAATAATTTTAAGTAAATGAAACCCTACTCACACACATATAATAAATTGGGTTTATTATTTCCAATAAGTACATGTCAACTTCTGGTGTTGGAAGAGTATTTACTATTATTATAATAATATACACACAAATAAATTTAGGATTGATGCTGTTATGCACATGATTGTGGTTTTGTTTGGTTTAAAGTGAATATTATATTTGTTCTAGATAAATTTCAAAAGAGAAATCATTGAAGATATTGAATTTAATGTAAAACATTACATAAAGACTCTACTTAATGCAATTTTCATATTGTATATCATTTTCAGCAAATATTTGTGTTATTGGCACTCAATAACTAGAGCTCAATCACACACACTATGTGAATAATTTTAAACCAATTCCATAAATAACATTTATACCTTGTTATATTTCTTCAGAGTTTTGAGAACAGTGTTAAAATATGACCTTAATAATTTCTAGATTGACACTTTAAATTTCTTTCTAACTCTAACTTGAAGCTCACATGCTTACAATGTTTTTATTAATTGTCTTGTCAGTTATGTACTTAGAAATGTGTGTGTGTGTGTGTGAAAGTAACAGCAATTAAAGTCAAAAGGCCATGAGGTTGAAAGAGAGCAAAGAGGATAAGGTTTGCAGAAGGATTTAGAGAGAAGAAGGGGAAGGAGAAAATGATGTCATTATAATCTCAAAATATATAAAATTTTAAAACTTAGAAGATTTTATCCTACCATTTTAAAATATAACTACACAAATTTTTATTCATCTATTAACAGTTAGCTAAAAAGTAATGCCCTCTATTCAATATTTAGTTAAGATTTTCACATAAGTACTATAGCAATATATTTTAAAATCTTAAAAGAGGGAAATACTCTTGTTATCAGCTAACAAAGAAAAACAATGAATAAATCTATTCCACCAAAAACAACATCAAAAACATAAAAATATATGAAATAAAAACCATTAGACAGTGAGAATGGAGGCAGAGAGTGAGCGTGGTCGTACAATCTGCCAACAGTAAGTTTCCATTGTCTGAGTCATGGAAGAAAAGTCCAGTGTTATCAGACACTATGCCAATGGCAGGGCTTGGTATCAGTAACATCAAGGAGGTTAGATTTGCAAATGAGAGTAGGCATAATGAGAGGAAAGAGCTACAGAGAGAGCAAGCCCTGACGATGTGCTGATGAATGCGTAGAGCAATGATACTACCCCAAACCATGTGGAGGAAACCAAAACTACCTGAAAGAGATTCAGAACACTGTTGCTCCTTTTTGGAGGGGGAGAGCTTGGGGGCAAAAATGTAGGTGGCAGAGGCCCTCTGTTCAGGTGGGGGATCCATTGGTATCCGCTACGGAGGGCTTTAACTTAGAATGGCTTACTAATTAGGATGCTAGTTGCTGTGCCCAGAGATTGTGTTACCTGTTGATTCTAAACCAAGTTTGTGTGGTATTTTCCTTCACACAGTGACTCAACTGAGTTCCAGAGAGAAAGGTATAGTGGCAAAGCGTGGGTTTGCAAGAAGTACACCCCAAAAAGTTGTGGGAATTTGGAAGCATGGGCCTGGCGTGGCAACGACCTATGTGGGAACTTAGCGAGCCAGGTGGAAAGATTTTGGAGCTCCAGGTCAGAGTCTGCTAAAATGAGAACAGGCTAGCCTGCCCGCTGGTGCCTTGCTAGCGGTAGTGTAGATGCATTTTTAATATTTCAAGCTACAGGTGGCATTCCAACACGTGGGGCAAGAATCCACTAGAAATTTAGCCTATAGTTCGGAATTTAGTTAGAAATTGGGAGGTTTGACAAGTGGGACCAAGTTGAGCCACATGATGACTCAAGTGCAGGAACCTTGAAACAAAGAAAGAAGACTCTAAAGTTCCCTACTGTGAAAAGAGACAAGATGGCTGCTTGGAGTCAGAGAGCCAGAGAATGGAAACTGCCTACTTCTTGGGGCAGATATTGATTGAACTGGGAATTTATAAAATTGGAATTATTTGCTTTTAGCATAGATTTATATACATACAGATTTTGTCTAAATCACATGGGGAATTTTGCCCATGGTTTAGAACTAGGATGGGGAAAATTAATCACTGACTCCAAGTAGAGAGCAATGATAATTACCTTCTATGATCAGGTATTAAGTAATAGAAGTTTGTGGCTCTAGGTAGAGAGCAAAACAAATAGATATTATAAAAGGTATTAATAAATAGAAGTCTATGGCTCCAGGTAGGGAGCATAACAGATAGATGGTATATTAAAGTCTGCAGGAAACTCATATTCTTTGAATGTGAGCTCCACAGGAATTCTGGGTCAAAATCTTGGTTTGACTAGCTGCCCACTTCTTATTAGGAGGTATTAGTAGAAGTGTGATTAAATTGTTTTATAGTTAGGAGAGAATACAGATTCTCAAAATGAGTAGGATTGTAAGTTTATTTGGCTGTTTTATTATTCCTCTTGAAGAGAAGGAAGTATACAAGCTTTCCTGGTTGCTGACTGAAAGATAGGCTAATTTGGAAGAAAGGTTTTTTTTCTTTGCATTTTTAGAAAAGGTGATTAGTGTCTATATACCTTCCAAAGTTATATAGATCAGGTATGGCAAAGGGAGACCCCCTGAAGAACTAGATTCCAGAAAATCAAACAAAAAAAGTTATCTTAATGATACTAAAATTTTGTTTTGAGATTTGTATATTACAAACTATACAGCCTTGGTGAGTCAGACATGCTGAACTGACTTGCTTGAACTCCTGATCTCAGGGACTTTTAGCTGGATCCAGTCAGGACACACATCAGAGACTAAAACAATCATTGGTGTAGCCAATGTTCTCAAGGCCAACCAACTCACCCATTTTCCCTACCCTCCCCCCCTCAAAGATATCTCAGTGCCCACATTCAGCTGGAAGTAGTTATGAAGAGTCATCACCCCAGTTCTCTGAGCTTGGAGGTCTGGAGGTGGTTATTCTAAGTTGTCTTTCTGGGGAATTTATAAATGGTCATAATTTGAACAGGGAGGATATAGCTAGAATTGATTATGTAATTATAATCTCATTTGGTAAAAATCTTTACAATAACTACTAAGTTGAAGTCATAATTTCTTATTTTGGTACAGCATTTATTTTGATACAGAATCAAGGTTTTCATTGTTATAAATTTCTTCTATTGATACAAAAATTTTAAAAGAAAAAAAGATTGTTGCTTGAATTACCCCTAGGTCTGGGAATAATGTGTGTTCTCAACAGACAGAGTGGAAAATCTCAAGGCACAGGACACATAGCATTAACAGGGATCTTATTTCTGTAGTACAGAAAAGCATAAGCTTAGATTAATGTCTTACAGTTTCACCTAAGAAAATTTAAAGCAAGATTTAATGGCCAGTTGTGGGTCAGATGTTTTTTTAAAATGCAATTGTGGATGAAGGTTTAAAAAAAATGTTATCTTGAGTGAAGTAACCTAGACCAATATATATATAGTTTTATCTTATATGTGGATGATAATTTTTAAGCTCTTAATAGGCATCCTAAAATCTATATAACCACTGAGGTTAGGTATAGAGTAAGGGACTAAAAGGGAAGTGAAGATTTCCCAAGCAAAGGGAAATCGAATATACAGTATTCGAGGACACTGGAACAGGAGGCTTAAATGGGGAGTGTGATGCATCAGAAGGGTAAAATAAGGAACATGGGGAGGGACAAGTAACACTAAGGTCCATTTGAGGGGTTATATAGAAACCTACTACTGTAGAAGTTCCCTGAAATACATACATGTATGAAAGAAATCTAGATGGAATCACCAAAAACCATAGGAGGCATTGCTCCCACTAAAGATCTTTGGCCATCAACTGAGACATCAGTGCAATGAGTGGCTTATGCCTATTCACTGGGCAAAGGTATCTCCATAGAAACCCCCAAACATATTAGGCTTTTGCCCAGATTATTTTCACAAACTGATGGTAAGGTCCTATTACTGAAGAAAACATATCAATATCTCAATGAACAGAGAAGTTAAATTAGTGTTTAGCTAGAGTATCTACCCCTACTGACTAGTGTTCAGGATACTGGGTGGTACTCTATAAATGTATCTTTTATTCACCTGATATAATTGCTGTCTTGGGTGCTTGCTGCTGAAGAAGTTCACCATTTCTACTTCTTTCTGAACTCTGGCTGGGTGGTTCAACTCAACTGTCTGGTTCAAACTCCACTCCATACTAATTGATCCAATCTGATTTCTCTCAGCTTCTCACTTAATTGGTCTGCTAAGGAAGAAGGGTTTATTTGTGCTCATAATTAAATCACACAGTCCATTGTGGCAGTAAATTGAAGCTATAGGAACTTGAAGGTGCTAGTTACACATTTAATCCATGCTCAAACAAGCATAGAGCAATGAAATTAAAGCACTCAACTCACCTTATCTTTTGTATTCAATCCATGACCTAAGCACATGGGATGATATTACTCAGTTACCTTAATGGGGGGTCTTTTCATCACAATTAGGATAGCCTAAATCCTTTAGGCTGATAAGATTAACAAGTATACCCCTTTATGTGTAAATTCTACAATCTCTGACATTCAGTGAAACATCACACATTTGAATCCTTAATGAGGAAAATAACAAGTCATCAGAAACTAACCCATAAATAAACAAATTATTTTCACAACATGATTTCATTTGGATTTTGCTACAGTTTACATATGAAGTGATCCTCAAATGGCTCACATGTTGGGGGAATTGGCTGCAGGTTAGTGTTACTATTTTAGGAAGAGATAGAAGTTAACTAAAGGAGGCACAGCACTTTGTGAAGAGTCCATGGGGACATATGTTCTTGATTCAGCACTCCATGAACCTCTGCTTCCTGCCTACTGAGAAGAACCTTTCCTATGATACGCTGCAGCAACTATGATGTTCTGCCCAAGTACATAAGGCCAAGTAACCATGGACTGAGCTTACTGAAGAAATTAGCAAAATAAATATTTCTTCTTTATGATGTTTCACTGGGTATATTGTCTAGAGTAATTTATAGTAAATATATAGACTTTAAATGTTACTCAAGGTCCATATAGGAAAAGCTTGCTTCTTAATAGGTAGTGACCCATTCTTTCTAAACAAATTTATTTCCTTTTCAAATTTCGAACTATATTTATGTCTTCCCCCAGACATAACAGAAACTTTAAGAGCTGACACCTAGTAGAAGCCTTCAGGTTATTGATAGTTTGCTTTAGTTCTGTGGGATACAGTCTCTGTATCTTTTTGTCTCGTATATAATTTGTTCATGAAGTAAGTGGTTTCAGCTCTGTTACAAACTTGGGAATACTGCCTTTATGCAGGTCCAACCATGAGCTGAGACCTCCAAAACTGGGAGCCAAAATAAATTGCTCCCTTACCTTACTATCTGAAGCATGGTAATACTGAAATTATAGGGAAAAAACTAACACTGAGAATTGTCTTGGAGAAGTTTGAGGGAGAAGGCAGAAAGAGGAAATGACATAAAATAGTACATATATGTGGAATTTTAAAACTTGCACTAAAAAAAAAAAACAAACAATTTTTCACAGTGAAATAAATGAATAAAAAGCTGGTCTCATTTAGAAACTATCAATATGTACTAACAAATTTAAAGAAAAAAATTCATGTAATAATCTCAGTAATTACAGATAAAGCTTTGGGAAAAGTCTTAGAAACTATCCTAAAAATAATCATGTTATTTAAATATTGTTTATGACATACTAATTGTCAGGTATAAACCTTCCTCTCTAAGATTATAATCAAAAGCTTACTGCTGGTAGATTTTACATACATTTTTATTTTTTATTTTTACTTACTCACTTTACATCCCACTTACTGTCTTTCTCCTGATCACCCCCTCCCAAAATCCTTCCTACATCCCCCTCCCCTTCTCCTCTGAGCAAGTGGGGACCCCCCATGGGTATCCCCCCTTGGACCTCTGGCACATCAAGTCTCTGTGAAGCTAGGTGCTTCCTTTCCCACTGAGGTCAGACAAGGCAACCCAGCTAGAAGAGCATATCCCACATAGAGATTGGGATAACCACTACCCCCGAAAAACAACAATATCAACCAACCAGAACCCCCAGAGCTCCCAGGGACTAAACCACCAACCAAAGATTACACATGGAGGGACCCATGGCTCCAGCCGCATATGTAACAGAGGATGGCCTTGTTGGGCATCAGTGGGAGGAGAGGTCCTTGATCCTGTGAAGGCTCGATGCCTCAGGGTAGGGGAATGCCAGGGTGGTGAGGCAGGAGTGGGGGGAACACCATCATAGAAGCAGGGGGAAGGGGATAGGGTTTCCCGGGGGTGGAAACTGGGAAAGGGAATATAATTTGAAATGTAAATAAAGAAAATATCCAATAAAAAAATAAGAAAAAAGGAAAATATAAAAAGCTGCACATCTACTACATATGTGCTGAGAGGCCTAGGTCCAGCCCGTGTATGCTTTTTGGTTGGTGGTTCAGACTCTGAGAGCCCCAAGTGTCCAGGATAGTTGACTCTGTTGTTCTTCCTGTGGAGTTCATATTCCCATCTGTAACCTTCAATACTTCCTCCTATTCTTCCATTAAGAGTTCCCAAGCTCCTTCCACTGTTTGGCTGTGGATGTATGACTCTGTCTGAGTCAGTTGGTGTGTAGGACCTCTCAGAGAACAACCATGCTAGGCTCTTGGCTGCAAGCATAGCAGAGTATCATTAATAATGTCAGGGATTAGTGCTTGCTCATGGGATAGGTCTCAAGTTGGGCTGGTTATTGGTTGGCCATTCCCTCAGTCTCTGCTCCATCTCCTGGTCCTGTACTTCTTGTAGATAGGATAATTTGGTGTTGAAAAATTTTGTGGGTGAGTTGGTGTCCCTATCACTCCACTGAGGTTCCTGCCTGGCTACAAGAGGTGGTCTCTTGAGGTTCCAAATCCCCAGTGCTGTAAGTCACAGCTAAGGTCACCTCCACTGATTCTTGGGTGTCTGTCTCCTTTATCCCAGGTCTCTGTCACATCCTAGAAATATCCCCCCTCCTCATTCCTGTCAGTTGCAGATTCAGATTCCATTAATTCTCATGGTCATCTGGCCATCTCTCCTGTTCGTCCCCACACTGGATCCTTAACCCACCCTCCATTCCCCTCTCCATCCCCTCTCTCTCCCAGTTTACTCCTTCCATCTGCCTCTTAAGACTATTTTATTCCCCATTCTAAGTGAAAATCAAGCGTCATTACTTGTGCCTTCTTCCTTGTTCTTCTTTGGGTCTGTGGAGTGGAGCATGGTATCTTGTATTTTATGGCTAGCATCCACTTATAAGTGAGTACATAGGATACATGTCCTTTTGGAACTGGGTTACCCCATTTAGGATGATATTCTCAAGTTCCATCCATTTGTCTGAAAAAATCATGATGTCTTTTTTTAAATAGCTGAGTAGTATTCCACTGTGTAGCTTTTGCATAATATAAGAAAATATATGACAGGCAGGTAGATCAATGGAATAGAATCAAAGACCCAGAAATGAATCCACACGCATATGGTCACTTGATCTTCAACAAAGGAGCTAAAACCATACAGTGGGAAAAAAAACAGCATCTTCAACAAATGGTGCTGGATCAACTGGCAGTCTGCATGTAGAAGATTGCGAATTGATCCATTCCTATCTCCCTGTACAAGGCTCAAGTCCAAGTGGATCAAGGACCTTCACATAAAACCAGATACACTGAATCTAATAGAAAAGAAAGTGGGGTAGAATCTCAAACACTTGGGCACAGGGCAATTGTTCCTGAACAGAACACCAATGGCTTGTGCTCTATGATCAAGAATCAACAGATGGGACCTCATAAAATTACAAAGCTTCTGTAAGGCAAAGGACACTGTGAATAGTGCAAAACGGCAACCTACAGATTGGGAAAAGATCTTTACTAATCCTACATCCGATAGAGGGCTAATATCCAAAATATACAAAGAATTCAAGAAGCTAGATGCCAGAGATCCAAATAACCCTATCAAAAAATGGGGAAGTGAGCTAAACAGAGAATTCTCTACTGAGGAAACTCGAATGGCCAAGAAGCACCTAAAAAAATGTTCAGCATCCTTAGTCATCAGGGAAATGCAAATCAAAACAACCCTGAGATTTCACCTCACACCAGTCAGAATGGCGAAGATCAAAAACTCAGGTGATAGCAGATGTTGGCGAGGATGTGGAGAAAGAGGAACACTCCTCCATTGCTGGTGGGAATGCAAGATGATACAACCTCTCTGGAAATCAGTTTGGCAGACCCTCAGAAAAATGAACATAATACTACCTGTGGACCCAGCTATTCCACTCCTGGGCATATACCCAGAAGATGCTCCAACATGTAATAAAGACACATGTTCCACTATGTTCATAGCAGCCATATTTATAATAGCCAGAAGCTGGAAACAGCCCAGATGTCCCTCCACAGAGGAATGGATACAGAAAATGTGGTACATTTACACAATGGAATACTACTCAGCTATTAAAAACAATGACTTCATGAAATTCGTAGACAAATGGATGGATCTTGAAAATATCATCCTGAGCGAGGTAACGCAGTCACAAAAGAATGAACATGGTATGTACTCACTGTTCAGAGGTTATTAGCCCAAAAGATTGAAATACCCAAGAGTCACTCCACAGCAACAGTAGTTCTGAGTGTGATGTCCCAAATGGAGTGCTTGGAGAAAGGACTGAAGGAGCTGAGGGAGTGTGCAGCCCCAGGGAGGTAGCAACAGTGGCAACTGGCCTGACCCCCAATACTGCTGGAGACTGATCCACCAACTAAAGAATACACATGGAGAGACCCATGGTGCTGGTCATAAATGCAGCAGAGGAGGGTCTTGTTATCTGTCAGGGGGAGGAAAGGCCCTTGGGCCTGAGAGTGTTAGATCCCCCAGTATAGGAGAATGACAAGGAGAAAAGACGAGAGTGAATGGGTGTGTGGGAGGGTGGGTCGGAGAATATCCCCATATTGGCAGGAGGAAGGCAGAGGGAATGGGGAGGTTCCAAAGAGGAGATCTGAAACATTTGAAATGTAAATAAAATATGAAAATAAAAAAAAAGAAAGAAAATATAACCAAGGTCAGACATAGTGCTATAAAGAAAAACTGTCCAAACTGGCAAAGGGCTGATTATCTACATAGAAAATCTTATAGTCTGTGAATAAAATATAATAAAACAAAGCAGTGGGGTTAGCTAAATGACATAAAAAGGAAGTCTATTTCCATATAATAACTAGGGGAAAACAGATATTTAACACTAGTAACATCAGGCCAGCAAGAATGATAGGTAGGAAAGAATGTTAGCCATTAAGCTTGATGACATGGGCTCAATCTTTATGAATCACATGGGAGGAGAGAACCAATGTCGAATTTTGTCTTGTGGTCTCAACACTTGTGCTGTAACATGTAGCAGGGCCATGTATGTAACATGCACATACTCATATAAACAAATGTATTAAACATTTTAATTTAAAATCAAATATTAGTAACATATCATCAAAACTATTAACTATTAGTAGATAGCCTAACAAATAAATAAAAATCCTATAATTGATTATTACAAAATATTGTATGAAACAGGAGAAGACCTAAACAAATGAAGTAATATTGTTTGGTAATAAATTGGATGTTCATGTATTGCAAATACCTATCCTTCTCAGTATTGAGGTAAGGTAGTTGTAGTGGTTATTTCTGATTGTCAACTTGACTATATCTGGAGTGAATTACAATCCAGAATTAGAAGGCTCATCTGTGATCTAGATCTTGAGTCTGGAAGACAGAAGTTTCAGGTGTGGTGGTATGCACACCTCTAATCTGGGCCACACTTGCTACTGGAGATCTACATAAGAACATTAGAAGTAGGAAGATTCATTCTTCTTTACCTGTGAACCTTATGGGACTGAGCGACTGCAAGATCCTCGGATTTTCATTCACAGCTACTGCTGACCATTGTTGGGGAGTTTGACTACAGACTGAAAGTCATCAACAAATTCCCTTACTATATAGAGACTACCTATAAGTTCTGCAACTCTAGAGAACCCTGACTAATATAGTAGTGCATAGTTTCAATCAATACCCTACCAAACATTTTGGCTGAAAATAACAGTTGATCCTACAATGCTTGTTCGTTTGGGGGAGTGTGATATTTGAGGAGCAAGTAAGTACATGGAAATCTGCTTAACTTCATAAGTGAATAGGGAAATTTAAATACGACCAAAATGATATACTATCATGCACACATTAAAATGCCCCAGATGAGCATGCTGAGTGCTAGCAAAGATACAAATGAAGTTGGCAGCTGCTGAGATATTTTCACATTCACCTGCAGTAGGACTCAGACATAACACTTATGTCTGATGTTTATTCAAAGAAATCTAAGCACATGTCCATCCAATTTCCAGGAGAAATGTTTCTGTCTGCTACATCAAAACCTGAAAGTAAGTAAAATGTGTGAAATTGTGAGAATAGAGTTTTAAAAGTGTTGTATCAATGCATGAGCATAATAATAAAAAGAAACATAACATCAGTATGAAGAGTAGCAATTAATTTTTCATTTCCAAATAAGCAATATCTAATGTATAAAATTATATTTCATGAATACTTGATATTTTATTTGTTCACTATATATTCTTTTAAATTATCATACTATATCCCATAAATAAGCGTAAATAACAGGCCAATAAAAATTAAAACTATCTTAATTATGTTAGCTGTATTTTAAAAATATATAGAAGCCAATTTTTATTTACTAAACGTTTATGATATGCAAAGCAATCTATAATGATTAAAAGCAATTTAATTGCTACCTAAGGATGATACTCAAACACCTAAAGCTAAGATGACAGAACTTTCAATAAACTGAGTTCTGTGTTTGAATTGCAGTTCTGATAGCACAAGAGTCATATATGTCATAATATATTATATTGTTCACTATAAAATTTTCAGATTTATTACATAAATTATATAAAATATATTATATTATATATTATAATAAATAAGATATTGTGATAAAACTTTGAAAAGGTAAAAGATAAATAAGCAAAAATATGAAAAGTTGTTTGAGATATATCAAATAAAATTATAAAATTATATAGTTATCAAGTTAATTTTATAGTAAAAATAGCTATGTTTGCATAAGCCCAAAAAATCATAAAGTACAAAATTATGTCAACTGTTTTCCATAAAAAAATTGAAAACATTAAGAAATAGCAGTGAGTCTTCCTTCTGTAGCACATAAACTAGAGTTGAAATGATTCAATGAAGATGGTATGCCCCCTGTTTAAGGACGACATCCAAATTCATGAACCATTCCATATTTTTGCAGAATTTACAAACCTATCTTAAAAGCTGACCATGCATACCACAAGTACACGGCAAAAAGAACTAGCCATGTGCACGAGATGCGACCATGAATCTTGTGGAGCGTGTTTATGAAGGTAGTAACTACCAGCACTTTGGGAAACTATGAGATGCCTGTGCTGGGTGCAAGGTGGGTCTCATTGCTACACACTGTACTGAGTGACTATGTGGAATCAGAACTATGAAGGAGACAGAAAACTAGAATTAAGGAGCTCAATTAAACTTTTTCTTTGGGTAATTAAAAAAAAAACAGCAATGAAGTTTTGTTTATACACAGCACATTTTCATGAGCAAACTAATTATTTTACACAGCACATTTTCATGAACAAACTATTTTACATTTAATTTATATAAATTGTCCTCAAGGAATGTGAACCATTTGGATTTGTTTTAACTTTTCCCTTCTTACTATTAATACATAGTTCATGAAGCATAAACATTTTTAGGGTGTTTTTTTTTTTTTTATTTCTGCACATGGATGTAGCTATGTATGTTTGTGTGACACATGAATGTAGGAACCACAGAGACCAGAATAGTGTGTTTGATCTCCTGGGTTGATATATAATTGTGAGCCGTATGACTTGGATGCTGGGTACTGACCATGAAAGAAGTTCCTGTGAAAGAGCAGCAAGTACTCTTAACCCCTGAAACATCTCTCCAGCACCAAGCATAACAGTCTGTGTTTACGCTAAGATATATACAAAGGGAATTATTCTTATATTTTATTGTTACAGCCTTAGATGATGTGACACATTGGTGTAGATATGGACAGATTCTTTGGAAAGATAGAGAACCTATGTATTCCATCAGGTTCCATCAGGTTTCAGATTTGCAAGCCCCTATATCTACCCATACTAGGATATACTAGTTATATTAGTATAACTAGTTATATTAGTATATTAGTATATTAGTATACTAGTCATACTTGTTATACTAGGATAACAAGTATGAGCCATTTTTCAAACTCCAGATTTTTCTTTAACAATTTTTTTTTTTTTTTTAAATTTCAGGTAATCAAAAAAGACTAAAGCAATAATGAGCTAAATCTGTACAGAAATACCGGCCTTTCATTTTAAGTAGTACATTAAAATGTATGTTAAATATTTAGAGCCTGGTATAGAATACAGATGGCCTCTCTGTGTGAACGCAATCTAAAATAAGCAGAACAAAGTAGCTAAAACAGCTTAAGTGGCAAACTTAAGTCTTAAAAATCTGGTTGCCTCTAGGGTATAATTGCAATTCTTTCCAGGGAACTTCACACCTTGCATTAATGAGAACACTAGGATATAATTTCTTCATTTAATGTCTCTCTGACATACAACCCAACAAAATAAAATCTCAGTGAATCTTTAACAATTGCAATCTTTTCTGAACCCTTAAAATATATAGGTCAGTTTAAGGACATACAGATTCTTCCATCCATAGAGCCAATAATTCAAATATATTATTCACTGACAGTGTTATAACTTTTATGAATTAATAATGAGTTTTAAATGCAAAGATGCTCCATAGTAAATAAAATAAATTTTATTTATGCTTAGGCAGCCTATTACAGATATAATTTTTCATTTAGAATAATGTTGCAACATGCTTAATTATCAACTTGCTCAATGGATTGTAACAAGTTTTTAATCTAAATGCTTGTTTTTGGAAATCTCATATTTTAGAAATTATATTATACCTTTTCTGGTTTAAATATTATGTCAGACTCAATTTCAATTTCAAAGCATAGTCTTGATAGCGTCTATACATCTGCCTAAGATAATAGCATATACTAAGATTGCAAAGACATAGAAATGCCACTTTAAACACAGAAATGAGTGAGCAACGAAAGAGGTTTTGTTCTACTTTTTATTGATTCTTTGTGAGTTTCACATCATGCATCCCAGTTCTTCTCATTTCCCAGTCTCCTCATATTCACAACCTAACACCCAAAAATAACACAGAGAGAGAGAGAGAGAGAGAGAGAGAAACAGAGACAGAGAGAGAGGAAAACATCTCATTGTAGAAGCTGTAGTATGTCACAATGTGTCCTACAGTATATCCCTCTGTCCACACATCTTCACTGTCAAATGTTCATTGCATTGAATCATTGGTCTGGTTCAAGTTCTCTGGCTTCTGTGACACCATCAGTATTGGATCCTCATGGGACTCCTCTCTGGCATCCTGTTGTTGCCCTTTGTCATGGAGATCCTGAAGTTTTGGATCAGAAGACTGGCCCTTTCATGTCTTCCAAATGTTTGCAGATGATCTAGATTATGGGGTGGGTCAACTCAGAGCACTGGATCTGGGCCCAGGTGGTGGCTGAGCTTGTCAGCCCACCACCCGCTCTCCCTTACTCACATCACCAAGGTGCTCCAGCACTGCTCCAGCTAGGCCACCCAAGGTCAGCTCTCCTGCTCTCATGCCACTGGGGAGGCTCACCTGTGTCCCCTCCACCAGGGCAACTCTGCTGTGCTGTCTAGACAAGATGCAAGGCCCACTCTCCACAAGGGAAAGAAAGGAAAAGCTCATTCACTGTCATAACCTCAAGGCCAGCTCTCCTGATTGTAGAACGTGGTGAGAGATAAGAGCGGGGATACCTCACCCCCAAACCCATGCCTCCTTGTAGAAAATGAGTGGTGGAGGAAGCTCTCCCACCCTCACACCTACACACCACCAACAGTGCCAGCTCTTCAATGCTGCTCAAGGGAGGTTCAGGGCCTGCTCTCCCTAGTGATGCACCAACTCACCCTCTTTCACAGCCGCTGGGCTAGCTCTCTTCACTGCTGCAGGCGGCAAGGGGCACAAAGACAGAGAGTATCACCCCGGCATCCATACCATCTCATGGCAGATGAGCGGTGGGGTAAGCTCTCCGGATCCCTAGGGACCTGCTCATATGTGCCCTTGCCATCAGAGTCAGCTGTGTTGTGCTGTCCAGGCAAGGTACAGAGCCCACTCTCCTGAGTGATACTTCTGGTGAGGGGCAGAGAGAACTCTCTTATGCCCATGAACCTGTGGGCAGGTTTCCTGTCTGCTGGAGTCAGTCAGGTCTACCACATTAGTGCCCTTGGAGCCAACTCACCCACACCCCTGCCCAGCTCCACTCTTCTACCAGGAAGAGGTGCAGGGCCCACAGCCAATGGTTAAGATGGGTCCCCAACCAGTGAGGGACGTTGCCAGTTCTGCATAGCCCAGGACACCCATGTGGTCCCTGGCAGCTGCCCAGAACAGAGGCATCCTCATGTTCTCTAGTGCTAATATGAGCCTTGGACATCAACCATCAACACAGACCCCTACTACTGTATTGGAATGGATTCAGACATGATCCTCAGCAGCTATTTAGGCTGGGAACTCACCATGGTTCCAGGTGGTGGGGCTGGCCAATCACAGCAGGCTACTCCTCTCCACCCTCGAGTCTCCAGTCACATCCCTCTTCATAATGCTCAAGCTGCTTTACTTCTCTTTCTCTCTCATCTGACTACCTCATAGTTACACATTGTGGTGGCTTCCATAGGCCCCAGGGTAACATCCTCAGTCTAAGCTGCCTAGCATAGTGGCAAGCAGATGTGGTGTCTATAACCCACCTATGCTGTACACTAGAGGATCTGTGGATGGCATGGTGGCCAACCCGACTCTGTCTGACTCTGTCTGTCTCCCTTACTGCTACATGGTAGTAGTCTGGGCTCTGTGTGTCTATGGTTCACCTGTGCCATGGGGTAAAGAGTAGATCTGTGGGCATCTTCCCCTGCCAGTACATGGCAGAACGCAAGTCTCTGTCTTCCTCCTCCCTCATTGCTCTGCCTGGATTTTATTTGATTTATATGAATCTTAGGTATTAAACAGACTTGGCCACCAATCCAGGTTTCAAGCTAGGATGAACAAAGGACTGCCATATGCTCTATCCTTGAATGATATAAGAACACCACCACTAACAAGGTATCTTTGCCCATTGCAGGGCAACTGTGGGGACTGGGGAGCAGACAGGAGATGACTACAACACTAAAAGAGTTTTAATGGTCAAATTATGATTTATTCATTATCATCACCTGCTAAAGTGGACTTCAAATTTTCAGTGTATTATTTCTTCTCTCTAATACTAAATAAAACTAACATATAAAATCATGAAATGTCTTTGTAAATCAAGACAATCACCTATTTCCATTGATTGATTGATTTTTCCATTTCCATTTAGAATCATCTATTCTAAATGGAAATGGAAAGATGAACAGGATTTTTCAATAATTTTCCTGCCTTCATGGGTCTATTAAAAATATAATAGATGAATTAATATCCCATTGATTTACCAATATTCAAGATATTCCAACAAAAGTCTGTGGAAATAAAACACCATGAGGTTGAAAAAGTATCGACTATGGCAGAAGAAACATATATCAGAATGCATATAATAAAGATAACTGTCAACAGGGGAAGGGGTGTTATGATCAGGGAATTCTTTGCTATGCAAAGATAGATGAATTTGAACATACATTAAGATAACCCTATTGGGGTCTCCATAATGCTTATCAGTGAGGTATAAAATTTTATTAAATATATCTTGTTTCCCAAGATGATGTACACATATACTAGAAGTTGTTAATGTTAGAAACAAGCATTTTCTAGGAAAAGACACTGATGGGTTACATCTAAAACCTCAAGTCTTTATATAATGATATGTGTTTGGTTTCTTACATTAAACAGCATGTCCTACGTGTACTTTACTTTTACTAAAGCCTTAAGCTGAGTATACTGTGTTATTGCTGCATCACCTAGATGAATAGAAAAACCAGATGGATATTTATCAAATCTAGGGGTTAAGCATCTGTATCACATGTCCAAATGACTCTCCCTCTATTGAGTGCTAAGGATTCCGACAAAAAATCTACATGCATTATAAAGAAAAGCTTACACATCTTTTCTACCTACCCAAAGCTCATTATTCACTCACTCTTATATTCCTTAACTAGAAAAGAATCTCAAGGTATGGGGGTGAGTGTTTGAGATGAAACACAAATAACAAGGTAAGTAAGCAAGAAATCCACAAAAAGATGAGCCTTAAAAAATGAATCATCAACCTCATGAGACTCAACACAGAAAGCAAACAATAATACTTCCTAATAAAGCCAAATGGTATTTGCATTGTGATTGAAAAAAATGTTTTCCACATGATCTAGAGGTTGGAGAAAGCAGCTCTGCACCTTCCATCTCCTTACATGTACAATAGTTTAGCCATAATTTGCAGAGAAACTCAGAAATTAACTGAAAGGTTCCTACACCCCATAAATAAAAACACATTCAGCACCGACAGTGTTTACATCTTTATGAGTTCATGTGTATTCATGACTAAGTTTATGTGTATATGTATATGTAAGAAATAGTGACTGACTCCACAAAATTATGGGTAAAGAATCAAGAAGCACAGAAGACCTCTCAGAAGAACTCAAAACAATGCATACCAACACACAGTTTCAACACACAGTGTCTAAGATGAAGACTAGATACATTGAATCAAGAGAGTTTATCATATTCAAGATAGTGTCAATAAGGTGAACACTGGCTTGTTCTCCTGAAATCTTGAGCTAATATGCTCAAAGTATTCATGGAAAATCATTACCCATAAAGTATACTACCAGTAGAAAAGTGTTCCTTCAAAAGTAAAGAAGCAATGGATTCCTAGATTCAAAAGAAAGCTGAGAAAATTCATTACTTTTATAATTCTCCCTGTAGAAAAGACCAAGAGGAGTTCTTGTAGCAAAAATATCTTGTGTGTAATATGAATGCATCACCTGTCAATTAAAATAAAACCTATGGCCTATATGGAGAGGGTAGAATACAAAGTGGGATATCCAATAGACCAAGAGGAATCTGGAATAGAGCCAGGTGCAGAGAAGGGTCGCCGGGAATATGTGCGAACAGATGCATGGTGTCTGAGCAGAGGTAACCAGCCATGTGTCAGAATGTACATTAGTATAAATGGGTTATTATAATTCATTAGCTACTCAGGAAACAAGCCTAGCTATATGGCATAGGTATCTCTATATTTTGAGTCTGAGTCATTATTCCAGGAGCTTGGAGCCTAGAGAAAAAACACACACTTTAACAAGTACTACAACTCAAAGAAAAGAATTCTGGGCAGCCATGTGGTTGCATATATAACAAACATATAAAGTTTATTAGTAAAATAAAATAATATGATAGATACATTTTAACAATACTAAATTGCAGCAATGGTGTTAATGTAAGTATATAATCCAAAGCTACTTAACAAAAGGAAATTCTTGAAAATAATTAAACCTAGCAAATATTTTAAAAATATATTACATAGCCCCATGTAAGTTCTAATAATAGTAACAAAATGTATGACAGGGTTAAAAACTTAAAGTAGAATTTTGGATGCAATTGAAAGTAAGCTATCAGACTAGGAGGCTATGTCAAGTGTCTGCAAGTCTATAAAGATTTTCCTGAGGCTTTCTCATAAATAAGACTTTTAAAACTCATTCTTACCTACTAATTTTATTTTCATTGAGTTTAGCTTTGTAACACTGGTTTCCTCATTCTAAAAATAATAACTCTAAAGAAATAAGGTAATGGAACCAGTGCATACCATTATTCAGCCATTATGGAAATCAGTTTGGAAGTTAACAAAAAGCTAAAAGTAGTTCTACCACATGATCCAGCTATACCACTCATGGCCATATGCCCAAAGGACTTATACCTTACTAGAGAGATACTGTTCATCCATATTTATTGTTACTCTATTCATAACTTCTAGAGATTGGCAACACCCTAGATATTCAACAACACATGCACAGATAATGAAAATGTAATACATTTACACAACAGAATATTATTCAGCTATTAAAAAAAGGAATTATGAAATTTTCAGGAAAGGGCTGGTGCTGGAAACAATTATACTGAATGGGGTAACACAGACCCAGAAAGACAGTGTTTGTTGTCTTAAGAGGTGGATGCTAGCTTTTATGCTTTAGATCTGTGTGTTTCATTCAAACTAAACACAGAGGTTTGGGTAACCAGTGAGAGATCAGGGGGAAGGAGGAGATCTTCTGAGGAAGAGGATATGTAATACAGTTTTATAAAGGGATAAAGAGGAAATATGAACAGAAAGATGAAAAGGGCATGGGAAGGGATAACAGGGTAGAAGATAGAAGATGGGGGGGGGAACCAACACTGTATGCCTTTTGAAGAGCCATATGAAAAAAACCTACTGTGGTAGAAGCTACTTCAAATACATCCATATTTTAAAAGAATATAAATAGAGTTACCATATTATGGGGCAAGTAATCTTAACTACATATCATGTGCTGCCAAATAAAACCCCCAGTATCAGGAATGGGTTACATCTTTTGTGTCATTGACTAAAGGGGTAAAATACACCCTTCAAACACTATAGGCTATTGCCAATACTACTTGTTACCCTTCACAAAACAGTCAATAAGGTCCTATTGATGAAGATACTACATATTTATGGCATGGAACATGAAAAATATAGCCAGTATTCATCTGGGAGTGTCACTCACACTGGTGTTCTTAACATTAGAAACACAATGCATGTTACTGAAGGAAGAAAGTGATCAAACAAGTTTGAAGTGAGAAACTCTTACCAAAGAAGCATACTTTGACCTTAAATTTTAAAATCTTCTGAATCATGTCTTGGAACCAGCACAGTATTCTATAACCATATTCTATATTGCTACTTAAGAAATTAATACATGCAGGGGGAGGGTGGAGGGAATGGGGAAGTTCCAAAGGGGAGATCTGGAAAGGGGGGAAACATTTGAAATGTAAATAAAATATGAAAATAAAAGAAAAAAAGAAATTAATACACAAACACACACATCAATTCTAGGTTGTAAATTTCTGTCACTTTTACTTTTAATGTAAAAATAATTTAAAATATAAAAGAAAGGGGGGTACCAACATAGTAAAGGCATCAAATCTAAAACCTTTCATCTTATTTCAGAAACATAAGATACCAGCTTGCCACTTCTATCTACCATATAAGTGCAAGTCCTAAATAATTTCTGCAAGAGAAAAAGCAATTGGCCAAATTACAAAGGAATCAGTTAAATCATGCCTTTTATAGATAAGCTCTCCATTGAACAGTTGTAAGAAAGTTTTTAAGAATCATTGCACCACAGGATTTAACATCAGCACTCAAAAGTTAATTGTGTTTCCATGCATTATCAATAAAATAGCTGGAAAAAAATGAAGAACAATCTGATTTGCAAAAACAAAACAAAATTACTAAGAAATAATAATATGAAAGCAGCTGCACACTGAGTATCATTTATCTGAAGTGCTTGAAATCAAAGAGTTGGGAATTTGGAGTATTTATGAACTTCAGAGTATATGCTGGTAACCATATGTTGTAGGATTGGATTTCAATTACACATAAGAAATCCTTTTATTATTTATATTTGCTTAATTTACATAGTCTAAAAAAACTGTTCAATATTTGTAGTCTACCTACATTCATTTTTTTTTCTGTGTGTATACGGGTGTATGAGTTTAAATTTATGTTTTCAGATGAGGGATGCCACACAGTTTACAAAATTTTCAAAACCTTGATGACAATAATAACCATGATTTTGAATAAGAGCAAGGTAGGAGTCTATATAAGAGGGTTTGAGGTGAAGAAAGGAAGAGAGAGATGATAAAATTATATTATAATCTCAGAAAATATAAAAAGCAAATGGAAAGAAATAGCATGTTATCGAATTCAAAGTTTTGGTATTGTCAAAATATCCATACTGCTGAAGCAACATACAGAATCCGTGAAATTCCTACCAGAATCCCTATTACATTTTGTACAAAAACAGAGAAGAAGGAAAGAAAGAAAGTCTCTGTCAAATGCACTATGATATGAATGCTTATGTCCACCCAGATTTCACATTATTAGTCATTGATGTAAAGGATTTGGGAAGTGGGGTCTTTGGAAAAATGACAAGATGAGGATGAATCACTTATGAATGCAATTAGTCTGTACCATAAAATAAAGGTGCAAAGTTCATTCATCACTCTCATCATATTTAGACAAACAGAAAGTTGCCCTTCTAAACTAATACACAAGTCCTCACCAGATACTTCTTAGCCTCTATAACTTTGAAAAACAAAATAATCCGTTTTTAAGCTACCCACTTGGAGGCATTTTACTACAGCAGCCTGATTCATCTAAGAAAACAAAACTACAAGAGACCATGAACCATTACCTTAATCTTGAGAACACCAGCAACAAATGCAGAAAGGATCAAACTGGATAGAAAAATGCATCTGAGCTAAGAGTAATAATGGTACAGGCCTGCACTCTCAGGGCTCATGAACTGTCTTAGCAGCCACAAGTACAAGGCCAGCCAGTCCATATACACAGAGACAAAGGAAATAAAACAGGTAGCACTAAAATAAACTCATGTGTGTATAGTCAATTGATCTTGGAAAAGCCTGTCAAGAGTAAATAGTGGCTAGATAATAATCTCTAACAACAGGGCCATCCACCAGCAGAAGAACAAAATCAATTCAAAATGGATCAAAGTCTTTAATGTAAGAGCTAAAACTATAAACTTTAAAGAAGAAAATAGAAGAGAAAAGTCTTCCAGGCATTGTCTCTGGTAACTGTTTCACAGACATAACTCCAAAACCATTTAAAACAATACCATAAGCAGAAAAATAACCTCCTATCAAGCCTTAAACCTTCTGTATATGAAAGAAACAGTCTATGGTTGTAAGAGCAAATGAGACTGAGAAAATATTTTCACACCATATATGTGATAATAGGCTAATTTTAAAATAAATGAGGAAAGATTGGTGACAATGAGTTGTCTGGTAAAGCAGTAGTTGTTCAAACATGAAGGACAGAGTTTGGATGCCCAGCACCCATGAGCACCTAGCATCCATATGCACCCAGTATCCATGTCACCTAGCACCCAGCACCCAGTACCCAACACCCAGTACCCAGCACAGATTACAGCATGTATTCTCATAAATCCAGTATGGGGATGGGAGCAGTGTGGGGTCGGATATGTGGGCTCCTAGAACTCACTTGTCAGATTCTCCAACAAATCAGTGAGCTTGAGGTCCAGTGAGAACCTGTTTCCAATGGCTTTGGAGTTATAGCTGTGAAAGTTACCAAGAACAATGCCTGAAAGACTTTTTGTCTTACGTTTTCTTCTTGAATATTTAGTTTCAGGTCTAACATTAAAGACTTTGATGCATTTTGCATTGATTTTGTTCTAATGTTTGGTGTCCCATTTGTTAGAGAATATTATCTATCCACCACTTGCTTATGTTTTCTCAAAAAACTTAAGGTAGAAAGCAATTGAAAGACACCTGACATTGACACCTAACCTCCACGGTAGGAACATCTATACATGCCCAGGGCAGCAGACAGCAGCCCTGGTGTAGCTCATATGGTCCTCAGAAGCAGCCAAGGTGATATTGCTCAGATTTCCATGAAGAATCCATAAGAGAAAGAAATACAGTTATATGCACATATGAGAATATTTATTAAATAATCGGAGATCTGATTGATTGATCCAATAGTTTAGTTGTTCAATTACCAGTACTTCCAGAAAGACAAAAGGAGAAAGTACCTAAAGGAAATTAAAGAAATAAAGACAAAAATTATATAATAAAAAATTAAATTTATGAAGAAATAGATTGTATCAACTAAAATCTGTTTTTAAAGTCATTAAAACATTCTATTGTAAACTTTCAGACCACCAAGATTAGCTTAGATGTTCCAGAAGTCAACAACCATCCATAAAAATGAATGGGTCATTTTCAAAGGACTAGCCTCTCATATGAATTTTAACCAGCAATATTAAAGATTAGACAACAGATAGAATAATTCCTTCAAAGGTCTGTGGTAAGGTGATGATTAGTTTGGATTTCAGCCAAATACATTATCTATTATAAACTTACAATAGAAAAACTTCTTTATGAAGAATGATCAGATACATATCTCCTGTGTAGTCCAAACTGGGAAGGTTACATAAGAGTGTACAATGGTAATATGGAGTTGTACATCAGAAAACTACAAATCAGTTACTGTAAATCCAGAGTGAAATAAAATGCACAGTGCAGCAAAGATGCAGTATTGACTCCAAAAATGTAGATGAAAAAGGGACAACTTTTTAGGATAAATTTAAAAACTGAGACACTGAGTGAAAGGTGATGATAATACAACATAACTAAATGGAAGCAATTAGGAGCTGTGAGCATTAGATGCTTTACTGAAGTTGGGATTCAAATGGGCAGCAATTACTTCAAAATAGGGTGCAATTTTCATTAGCTTTCAAAAAATAGAATGCTCTCCAAGCCGTGGGGAAAAAAATCAGAGAATGGTTATGTTTATAAAGACACAGGTTTGTTCTCTCTCAAAGTAAAAAGGAGCAATCAGGAACTCCAGAAAATAAAACGGTATGAGAAACTGTCTTGGGAACATGATGCAAACTACGATGAGGCCGGCAGCTGTCAGAAGCCACAACGGAACTTATTAAAACTTGATGTTAACTGTGGGCATTCATCCTGGAACTGGAGAGTACAAAATGTTTCTGGATTCACTTGCTCTTCCTAGAGCAAGTGTCCTCTACTGGTTTCATCTTTTAGAGTTAACCCATAGAGAACACCTTGTTTTAAAAATATACAGAATCGGAATGTTAGCAGCTTTTGACAATGTAAAAATAAGTTGAGGAATAGGAATGGAGAAAGAAGTGGTCAAAGAGGCAGAAGTCTCAGCAGTCTTATTGCAAAAACTATAGATTCAAAAGATGTTAATTGCAGTAGAAAAGAAATTCCATATTAAGATGTCCTATATTTGTTTTGATGATTCCATTGGGTAGAACTCATGGCTTTCTGCTCGAAAGGCAAACACTCTGCCACTGAGTTACACATGTAGCCCTCAAAAGTTCTTTATATCTTATAATTAGAAATTTTGGCATTGCAGAACCTTCAAAAGGATTAGTATAGACAAGATGGTTGCAGAGTTATCCAGTATAGAACAGCACGATTGTGTTAAATCCTCTCCTGTCGTAACAGGATCTACCAGCCAATTTCTACAGTTCAAAAAATTAAGAAGCAGCTGTAAAAACTTCCAAGACACCAAAGACTCCACAATAAACAATTATTAAACTACAGCTAGTCACAACGAACAGATCAAGGGACTGTAGGGAGCCAGCCCCAACAGATACATCTACCATACAACCCCTCCAGTTAAGGCCCAGGGAAAGGATGGAAGGAGAGGCAGAAAAGTATAAGAACTGGAGGACCATGAAGTCGGCTGTAAGATTGTGTCTCCAAGAAAGGCTGCCTAAATGGAACCTGAACAATGACAGTAGATGTGTAAACAAAGAAGAAGAAAATCTCATTGGGTTCCTCCACCTTCAGACCAAGGAATGTCAGGCAACTGTTCACTGCTTAAAAGAAGGACATCAGCCTCTCATAGGGGTGAGTCCCCTCTTGACTATCCAATACAAAGTGGTCAGTCTTAAAATCAAATACACATAAACACCAAAAACAAAGTTGGCAGATTTTGTGTGGGGGTGTGGGGAGGGGAATAGTCAAAGAAAAAGAAGCCATCAACTTGAGAGACTGTAGGAGAGATGGGAGGGGTGGGAAGGAGGAAGGAAAAGGGGCAAGTGATGTAACTTTAGTTTAAAAATCTATTTTAAATATTAAAGATCTTTGCTCTAGGAAAAGATCACAACAAAAGGTTCTCGTTCTGCGGCACATCGGTGTGAAGCATGCACATTGCTGGACTTCAGCACAGGTGTTTGCACCCTGCTTAATTCTTAAAACTATTTTTATTGGTTTTTAAGGATTTCTCATAAGATTTAAGTGCAGCATATATGTCTGAAGTCACTTATTGAAGCCATAAGTGGAACGGGCTTGCTAGCTGTTCTAGGCAGAAATTCCAGAAAGTCACAGGCCTATAGAAACAAAGAGTGAGGAAGCAGATGGTTTAAAGTCCATAACCTGTTCCCTGTGAAATCAGAATCAGAGCATCTGGTCCCAGTGATGAGAAGAGAACCTTTTAAAAAGCGCTCGTGTACCAATTATGGGAAAGACGCTGCACCACACTTCAAAGCCACAAGCAGTTAATCGCTTAAGAACATCCTCTCCTAGCCTCTGAAAATGCATTCTCCCCATAACATTTTTCTCCCCAGGGATAATCTGAGAATTTCAGTGGGCACAATTATTTTAAAAATCACTCTTCAAAGATGAAATTAGTGTGTGTTGTCTAGTTTTCTGCCTTTGGATTAAAATACCATTTAAAATTATTAGGAGATAAGAATAAAAATATCAGGATGTGAAATTTTGCATATCTTTGGATGATAACACTCCTGTTATTTTTTAAGGCAAAGAGCACAGTCATTTTTAAAAGATTTATTTATTTATTTCATGTATATGAGTACACCATACCTATCTTCAGACATACCAGAAGAGGTCCGTTACTGATGGTTGTGAAGCACCATGTGGTTGCTGGGAATTAAACTCAGGATCTCAGGAAGAGCAGTCAGTGCTCTTAACTGCTGAGCCATCTCTCCAGCCCAAAAGAGCACAGTCTTAGTTAGAATTTCTATTGTTATCATGAAACGCCATGGCCAAAAACAACTTGGGGACAATAGAGTTCATTTTACTTATACCTCCATATTGCAGTTATCATTGAATGAAGTTAGGGCAGAAACAGGGCAGAAGCTGGTGCAGACGCTTTGGAGGAGTACTGATTAAGGAATTGCTCAACCTGCTTTCTTATAGAAAGCAGGGCCACCAGTCAAGAGGTAGCACCACTCACAATAAGCAGGGCTCATATCAATCACTAATTGAGGATATGCCTTAAAGGCTTGCCTACAACCCTATCTTAAAGAGGTAATTTTATAACTAAGGTTCTATCTTCTCAGATGCCTCTATCTTCTGTGAAGTTGACATTAAAAACTAGTGGAGGCTGGAGAAATGGCTCAGTGGTTAAGAACACTGTCTTCTCTTCCAGAGATTTTGAGTTCAATTCCTAGCAAACACATGCTGGCTCACAACCGCATGTACTGAGGATCAGATGCCCTCTTCTGGCAAGCAAATGTACATGCAAGTGGAGCACTTATATACATTTAAATAAATAAATAATAATAAAAGAAAAACTATCCAGGATAATTACATTAAATCTAAAATCGTTTGCATGTTTGCATGGTGTGTGTGTGTGTGTGTGTGTGTGTGTGTGTGTGTGTGTGTCATATCAAGGCAGAAAATAAAGTATAGTTTTACTTATTTGCACATTAGGACTACATTGCTATTTTTCAACCATCATATTGAAGCAAAGATGTGAGTTACAAGAACAACAGAATAATCTAAATGATCAACACCACAGATAGTGTCCATAGGGTAATTCAAGATGACAGAATATTAATACCTTAGTTTATCTTTAAAATTATTTATTGAAAAGGAACTACAATGTCATATAATAACATTGAATATACAATTTGTTTTAATCTTAATTAAACCATCTCGAAAATTAATCCAGAGTAATTGCTGTCTTTGATTTTTTAAAGTAATACAAACAAACCATAATTCAAAGAAAAATATTTTTGACCTGTGTCTCCCCACTCCTTGACCACCAATCAACTTCTTAAGCTGTAAATTAGTTTTAAATAATTCTTTTAAAAAGCCTTTTTTTTGTTCAAGACAAGGTTAGAAAGGACATGTACTCTAGACCTCTCAGAAACTTACATTAAATTATAGATTTAAAACCAAATATTTTGGTTTTAAAATATTTAAAGCATGAATCAATAGTGTGCTTTGTTTTATTGAAAATAGAAATTTTTTCCTATTGTATATTCTGTTCACACTTTTATCTCCCCAAATTCTTCCTAGATTCTCACGCATATCTTCCCATACCCTTTCTGTCTCTCATTAGAAAACAAATAGACATGTAAAGAATAAAAATAAGTTAAAATAATACACAGACAAACTGGAATAGGACAAAACAAACAAATAGAAGAAAAGAAGCCAAAGAAAAAGCAAGAGAAGCATGTGTAGATGCACATGTAGATACATGCACATGTAGATACATGCACGTGTAGATGCAGAGACATTCATGTTCTTATGCATAGGAATACCCTAAAAACATAAAACTGTAAGCCATAATATATATGCAAAGAATCTGTAAGAAAATATAAACAAGAAAAAAAAGTCCTTGTCCAAACCCAATGAGACAAATAACTTCTAACAATGTTACTGAGCTCATTTTGTATTGGCCATATAAAGTGGTTTAAGTGACTTTGTTCAAATGTACCTGAAAGCAAAAGTCACACTTGTCCGTATATCCACAAATGGACAACAACAATGCCTAATAAGACACCAGACACTGAGATAGGAGTTCAGGGAAGATAAAGGGTTCTGGCTCAGCTCTTAATAAAATCTAGATCACAATATAAAATTGTACTCAGGCAAACAGAGCTGAACAATATTGATACTAGGAAAAGGGCACAAAGAAAACTCAATTACAAAGATAAATCCAGAATTAAGAAGAGAAATCCAGTCTAGCTGAATCAGGGAGTTACAGGTTAAGTGAAAAAATCCTATTTATAAAAACACCCCAAAACAAATAAAACCAGTGGTGAAAGCATTTTTCCACCCAAGGACAAGTTTTCTGATCCCAGAATTCAAGCAAATATCAGGTGGAATGTAATTCAGAAACACAGGATCCCCAGAGCAAGCTCATTAGCAGGACTAGCTCTATCACCAAGCTCTAAATTTGGCTCCAAAACACTGCAGGGGTTACCAGACATTAGCTTTGTACACATATGTGCAGATACACACATGTGATCACACACATGCAAAAATGTATACATGTGCTTGCATACAGATATGCACCACAAACAATCAAAAGACTGAAAGATACTGACACCTGCCGCTGGCCTCCTTATGTACATACAGGTATATATGCACACTCATGTGCCTACACACACAAGTATACAAAAAAGAGGTAACCATTATAAACAACAAGCTTCTGACAGTTATTGGAGCTGATAGTTCTAGCATTTGTAAAGTGGGTGAAGTGTGGCAGTTTGAATGAGAATGGCCCCCATAGGCTCATAGATTTGAATGTTTGGTTACCAGGGAGTGTCAGTATTTGAAAGGATTTGCAGGTGTGGCCTTGTTGGAGGAAGTGGGTCATTAGATTGGGTTTCAGAAGACCAAGCTAGATTTAGTGGTTCTCTCTCTTCCTGCTACCTATGGATGTTGATGTAGAACTCTCAGCTATTTCTCTAGTGCCATGTCTGCCTTGGTGCTGCCATACTCCCTGCTATAATGGAATGGACTAAACCCCTGAAACTGTAAACAAACCTCAATTAAATACTTTCTTCTATAAGAACTGCCATGGTCATGCTATCTATTCACAGTAATAGAACACTGACTAAGACAGGAAGAATAAGGAAAAAATTTTTTCCTTGAAACTAGGAGTACTCTATAGGAACACAGTACTTAGCACATGGTCAATTTCCATAATTGTTGCATACAATTTAACTTCTCTCTTTCTGGATGCTATATGTTTATACAGAGCTAAATCTGCAGGATAATAAAGAAGAATAAATTCAATCATCAAGCTCCTGATGTTCTACCAGCTATTTTTCATGTGTAAGTTTAGTTTATAGAATTTATATTTCCACTTGTTTACTAATAGCTTCCATACAGATGCTAGTTTTATTTTCCTTTTGAGCTGTGTCTCCTCTCCAGCCGCACAATGAAGCCATTCCTTCCTCTGAAGGGTTTTCATGTGACACCCCCCGCCAGGCTTATATTTTTCAAAACCAATTTTAATAATGGTTCTTAATTGCTTCAACCTTCCTTATGATCAAACGTAGAGGAGGAAGATGGCTAATAGGACAAGGGGAATATGGACCTGTTTAGAAGCAGTTCTTTGGGGCAATTCCAATCCTCATTGTCATCAGTCCAGTCCACTCTAGTAAGCAGAGGCAGCTCAATCCAGAGAAAACTACAAGTCTCAGCCTAATGGTTGGCATGAGTCCACTGACACATCAAGATGCAGCCAGAACACTTCGAGACATTTTTTGGTGCATTTCTCTCTATGAAGTCATGACAAGAGAAGATCAGTGAAGAAATCAAGGCAAACCAATGCCACAGCATTGTCAGTAAAGACCAATGTAGGTGAAGCCCAATGAAGGCTAACAAGATGAACCAAGGCCGGAGTGTCTGGTGGGCTATATTTATACTCTTTGCAAACATCACATATTTTCTCAAGCATCTGCTCCAGCAAACCATCACATGCATTTCACCAGACAGCTTCCAGAAAAACAACACTTGTCTGTTCTCAGCAAAACATCCTCTCATGTGACAGCTTCCAGGAAATCATCACATGATACAACTGAATCTCCAATGAAACCAGAAATTTCCATCTCACCCTACCTCCAATTGCCATTACTGACCTGGCTCTAATTTTCACTGGTAACTTTGGACTACATATTGAAGCTAGAGTTCTTATTTTAACTGGCTCCCAGTCTTTACCATTCTTCTCAACAGTGTCTACTATGAGTTGTTCTAGAATATAACCATACTTCCTCCAAGGCCTTTAGTCAGCACTGACCTCATCTTTCTCCAGATCAAGAGTAGAGTCAATTTTTATTCAATTAAGATCTATGAAAATTTAACATGTCAAGTACTGTGTCCTTATGGGATATCTGTGTTTTAAGACAAAAATTATTCTTGTGGCTGAAGAGATGGCTCAGAGGTTAGGAGAACTTGTTTTTCTTGCAGACAACCAGGGTTAGGTTCCCATAAGAGGAACTAACATTCTCTTCTGGATCCATGGACATGAAGTATACACATAGAGCACACACACTCACACAAATAAAAAATAACTTTTTTCAAAATATTTTTCTTACCTCTGCTTGTTTATCTGTTTCATCATTAGTTGAAAATACAAATCTTATGAAGAGATGGATTCTAAATTTCTCCAAGAAGCATGAGATAATGACTTCAATATTCTCCCCTTGGGGAAACTGCTGTTTCTAGCTCTCAAAAATCTATAAACATTTTTTAAACCTCATTGACTATTAACAAGAATTCTAATCTTAAGAAGAATGCATGGGATTTATTGATTTCTATGGTTCCTAACTTGCTCAGAATCAAACAGTTCTCTTAAAATTTTAAACTAATATAAAATCTTAACTAAGTATTTAATTTATGAGTTAAATGCTTATGCATTTATGCTTGAGCATGGAATCAAAAGTATGTAACAAGCATGGAATCAAAAGTATGTAACAAACATATTCACTTATTAAATAAACATCAAATATGTACTATCAATCACTGTTCTTCATTCTTGGATATGGCAATGTACAATGAACTCTCTGCTCTCCTGGGGCACGTTTTCTGTGGAAAGCAAAACAATAAACAGAGTGGTAAATAAATTCTATGTGTACTGAATATCTAGAAACATTGTATGTACAAAAAATAAGAGAGAGGGGTAGGTATTACAACATATACATGCATATGTCCAGGAACTTCATAGTAAACACAGGGATCTGGCCACATAAGAAACCTGAGAAAAATACCCAAGGTAAATGGAATAACAATGCAAATGCAAACCCCTGAGATAGAGCCTGTCCAAGGGGCTGACACAGAGCAAATGGATTATGAGGGGGCAAATTTTGAAATAATGTGAAGTGTAGTGATGGAAAAGGGAAAACAAGTTGTATGTGCCCTGCAATCATATTGGCCAGGTAAGATTCTGGGTTTAAGTTCAATAAAAGAAGAAATATTCGATCTGTGGTGGGAGACCTCTGCCTGGGCCACCAGGGCTCCGTAGCCAAATAGCACTGGGAGAAAGCTAGCCTTCTAGGAGTATGGGTAAGCCCATGAGAGGGGGTAAGAAGAGCAACACTGCTCAGCGGAACTAGCCCAGAATCCTTGGGACACAGGGTCTGAGGAACAGCCTGGGGGAAGGAGCCTTGCAGTTTCTATCTTTGCCTGGGCCACCAGGGCTCCATAGCCAAATAGTTCCAGGAGAAAACTAGACTCCCAGGAGTGTAGGCAAGCCTGTCTGCTCAAAGGGACCCACCTGGGATCCCCAGGACACAGGGACAGAGGAATGGTCTTCTGGCTTCCCTCAGTGGCCAGAGAGCAGATCCTGTGACACAGGGCTCCATAGTCAAATAGTGCCAGGAGAGAACTGGTATCCCAGGAGTGCCGACACACCTGCACAGGCAAGACCACCAATTCTGTTCAAATTCACTGGACCAAGAAGGACGCTTGCAGAGCCATCAGGACACAGGAACCAAGGAAAAGCTGGGGACTAGATCCTTCTGGTTTCTGTCTGTACCCCAGAGCTGACCCTGTACCACAGCTCTCCAAACACAAATTCCTCTCAGAGAGAACTGGTCTTCAAGAAGTATTGACACCTAGGCTTGCAGGAAAGACAAGTCACAGTCAGAGAGGGTAAGAACAGCTAACAACAGAGATAACCAGATGGCGAAAGTCAAGGGCAAGAACACAAGGAACAAAAACCAGATTTACTTGGCATCATCAGAACCCAGCTCTCCCATCACAGCAATCCCTGGATACCCCAACACACCAGAAATATAAGACTCTGATTTAAAATAACATCTCATGATGATAATAGAAGATTTTAAGAAGGAAATAAATAACTCCCTTAAAGAAATACAAGAGAACACAGGTAAACAACTAGAAGCCCTTAAAGAGGACACACAAAAATCCCTTAAAGAATTACAGGAAAACACAATCAAAAGGGCAGAATTACAGGAAAACACAATCAGAGGAAGTGAACAAAACCATCCAGGAACTAAAAATAGAGATAGAAACAATAAAGAAATCACAAAGGGAGACAATGCTGGAGTTAGAAAACCTAGGAAAGAGATCAGGAGTCATAGATGCGAGCATCACCAACAGAATACAAGAGATAGAAGAGAGAATCTCAGGTGCGAAAGATACCATAGAAAACATTGACACAACAGTCAAAGAAAATGCAAAATGCAAAAAGCTCCTAACCCAAAACATTCAGGAAGCCCAGGATACAATGAGAAGACCAAACCTGAGGATAATAGGTATAGAAGAGAGTGAAGACTCCCAACTTAAAGGACCAGTAAATAGCTTCAACAAAATTATAGAAGAAAACTTCCCTAACCTAAAGAAAGAGATGAACATAAATACACAAGAAGACTACAGAACTCAAAATAGATTGGACCAGAAAAGAAATTCCCTCCATCACATTATAGTCAAAACACCAAATACACAAAATAAGGAAAGAATATTAAAAGCAGTAAGGAAAAAAGGTCAAGTAGCATATAAAGGCAGACCTATCAGAATTACACTAGACTTCTCACCAGAGACTATGAAAGCTAGAAGATCCTGGGCAAATATCATACAGACTCTAACAGAACGCAAATGCCAGCCCAGGTTGCTATACCCAGCAAAACTCTCAATTAACATAGATGGTGAAACCAAAATGTTCTATGACAGATCCAAATTTGCACAGTATTTTTCCACAAACCCAGCCATACAAGGAATAATAGATGGAAAACACCAACTCAAGGAGGGAAACTACACCCAAGAAAAAGCAAGAAAGTAGTATTTCAACAAACTCAAAAGAAGATAGCCAAACAAACATAAAATAATATTGAAAATAACAGGAAGGAACAATCACTATTCCTAAACATCTCTTAACATCAATGGACTCAATTCACCAACAAAAAGACATACACTGACAGACTAGATCCACCAAAAAGGACCCAGCATTTTGCTACATCCAGGAAATGCACCTCCATGTTAAAGACAAACACTGTCTCAGAGTAAAAGCCTGAAAAACAATTTTCCAGGCAAATGGTCCCACGAAACAGGGTAGAGTAGCCATTCTAATATCGGATAAAATCGACTTTCAACCAAAAGTCATCAAAAAAGATAAGGAAGAACACTTCATACTCAACAAAGAAAAAAATCTACCAAGAACTCTCAATTCTGAACATCTATGTCCCGAATGCAAGGGCACCCACATTCATAAAAAGGAACTTTACTAAAGCTCAAAACACACATTGTACCTCACACAATAATAGTGGGAGACTTCAACACCCCACTATCATCAATGGACAGATCTTGGAAACACAAATTAAACAGAGACACAGTGAAACTAACAGAAGTTATGAACCAAATGGATTTAACAGATATCTATAGGACATTTCATCCTACATCAAAAGAATGTACCTTCTTCTCAGCACCTCTTGGTACCTTCTGAAAAATTGATCATGTAATTGGTCACAAAACAAACCTCAACAGATATAAGAAGATTGAAATAATCCCATGCTTCCTATCAGATCACTATGGAATAAGGCCGGTCTTCAATGGCAACAACAACAACAGAAAGCCCACATACACATGGAAGCTGAAAAATGCTCTACTCAATGATAACTTGGTCAAGGAAGAAATAAAGAAAGAAATTAAAGACTTCCTAGAATTTCATGAAAATGAAAGTACAACATACCCAAACCTATGGGACACAATGAAAGCAGTGTTAAGAGGAAAACTCATAGCTCTGAATGCCTCTGAAAAGAAACTGGAGAGAGCATATACTAGCAGCTTAACAGCACACCTGAACGCTCTAGAAAAAAATGAAGCTAATACACCCAAGAGGAGTAGAAGGCAAGAAATAATCAAATTAAGGGCTGAAATCAACTAAGTTGAAACTACAAGAACTATACAAAGAATCAACAAAACCAGGAGCTGGTTCTTTGATAAAATCAACAAGATAGATAAACCCTTAGCCAGACTAACCAGAGGGCACAGAGACAGTATCTAAATTAACAAAATTAGAAATGAAAAGAGATATATAACAACAGATTCTGAGGAAATTCAAAAAAAATATCAGATCCTAGTACAAAAGCCTATACTCAACAATATTGGAAAATATGGATGTAATGGACAAATTTCCAGACAGATACAAAATACCAAAGTTAAGTCAGGATCAGATAAATCATCTAAACAGTCCCATAACTCCTAAAGAAATAGAAGCAGTCATTAAAAGTCTCCCAACCAAAAAAAAAAAAAAGGCCAGGACCAGATGGGTTCAGTGCAGAATACTACCAGACCTTCAAAGAAGACCTAATACCAATACTCTTCAAACTTTTCCACAAAATTGAAACAGGAAGAACACTACCCAATTCATATGATGAGGCCACAGTTACACTGATAACAAAGCCTCACAAAGACCCAACAATAAAAGAAAACTTCAGACCAATTTTCCTTATGAATATCAATGCAAAAATACTAAATAAAATTCTTTCAAACCAAATCCAAGAACACATCAAAACAACCATTCACCATGATCAAGTAGGCTTCATCCCAGGAATGCAGGGATGGTTCAATACCCTGAAATCCACCAATGTAATTCACTACATAAACAAACTCAAAGAAAAAAAAACATATGGTCATTTTGTTAGATGCTGAAAAGGCATTTGACAAAATTCAACATCCTTTCATGATAAAAGTCTTGGAAAGATCAGGAATTCAAGGAGCATACCTAAACATAGTAAAAACAATATACAGTAAACCAGTGGCCAACATCAAACTAAATGGAAAGAAATTTGAAGCAATCCCACTAAAATCAGGGACTAGATAAGGCTGCCCTCTCTATCTGTCTATTCAATGTAGTACTTGAAGTTTTAGCTAGAGCAATTAGACAACAAAAGGAGGTCAAAGAAATACAGATTGCAAAGGAAGAAATCAAAATATCACTATTTGCAGATGATAGGATGGTATACTTAAGTGACCCAAAAAACTCCACCAGAGATCTGCTACAGCTGATAAACAACTTCAGCAAAGTGGCCAGATGCAAAATTAACTCAAGCAAGTCAGTAGCCTTCCTATACTTGAAGGATAAACAGGCTAAGAAAGAAATTAGGAAAATGACACCCTTCACAATTGTCACAAACAATATAAAGTATCTTGGTGTGACTCTAACCAAGCAAGAGAAAGATCTATATGACAAGAACTTCAAGTCTCTGAAGAAAGAAATTGAAGAAGACCTCAGAAGATGGAAAGATCTCCCATGCTCGTGAATTGGCAGGATTAATATAGTTAAAATGGCCATCCTGCTGAAAGCAATCTACAGATTCAATGCAATCCCCATCAAAATTCCAACACAATTCTTCATACATTTAGAAAGAGCAATTCTCAAATTCACATGGAATTACATAAAAACCCAGGACAGCAAAAATTATTCTCAACAGTAAAAGGACTTCTGGGGGAATCAGAATCCCTAACCTCAAGCTGTACTATAGAGCAGTAGTGATAAAAACTGCATGGTATTGGTACAGTGACAGGCAGGTAGATCAAGGGAATAGAACTGAAGACCCAGAAATGAACCCACACACTTATGGACACTTGATCTTTGACAAAGGAGCTAAAACCATCCAGTGGGAAACAGACAGCATCTTCAACAAATGGCACTGGTTCAACTGGCAGTCTACATGTAGAAGGATGTGAATTGGTCCATTTCTATCTCCTTGTACAAACCTCAAGTCCAAGTGGATCAAGTACCTCTACATAAAACCAGTTATACTGAATCTAATAGAAGCAAAAGTGGGGAAAAGTCTATAACACATGGGTACAGAGGGAAAGTTCCTGAACAGAACACCAATGGCTTCTTAAGATCAAGAATCGACAAATGGGACCTCATGAAATTACAAAGCTTCTGTAAGGCAAAGGACACTGTAAATAGGACAAAATGGCAACCAACAGACTGGAAAAAGATTTTTACCAATCCTATGTCTAAGAGAGAGCTAATATCCAATATATATAAAGAATTCAAGAAGTTAGACTCCAGAGATCCAAATAATCCTATCAGAAATGGGGAACAGAGCTAAACAGAGAATTCTCAACTGAGGAAATGCATAGGGCTGAGAATCACCTAAAGAAATGTTCAACATCCTTAGTCATCAGGGAAATGCAGATCAAAACAACCTCAGACCAGTCAGAATGGCTAAGATTAAAATCTCAGGTGACAGCAGACATTGGCAAGGATGTGGAGAAAGAAGAACACTCTTCCATGGCTGGTGGGATTGCAAGCTGATACAACCTCTTTGGAAATCAGTTTGGCAGACCCTCAGAAAAATGAACATAATACTACCTGAGGACCCAGCTATTCTACTCCTGGGCTTATATCCAGAAGATGCTCCAACATGTAATAAAAACACATGCTCCACTATGTTCATAGCAGCCATATTTATAATAGCTAGGAGCTGGAAACAACCCAGATGTCCGTCAGCAGAGGAATGGATATACAGAAAATTAGGTACATTTACACAATGGAATACTACTCAGCTATTAAAAACAATGACTTCATGAAATTCACAGGCAAATGGATGGAACTTGAAAATGTCATCCTGAGCGAGGTAACGCAGTCACAAAAGAATGAACACATTATGTACTCACTGTTAAGTGGTTATTAGCCCAAAAGTTCGGAATACCCAAGAATCACTTCGCAGCAATAGTAGGGCTGAGTGTGAGGTCCCAGATGGAGGACTTGGAGAAAGGACTGAAGGAGTTGAGGGAGTTTGCAGCCCAATGGAGGCAACAACAATGTCCACTGGCCTGACCTCCTGTTGCTCCTGGAGACTGGATCACCAACCAAAGAATTCACATGGAGGGACCCATAATGCTGGCCACATATGTGGCAGAGGAGGGTCTTGTTAGCCATCAGTGGGAGGAGAGTCACTTGGGCCTGAGGGTTTTAGATCCCCCAGTATAGAAGAATGCCAAGGAGGGTAGACGAGAGTGGGTTGGTGGGGGAATACCCTCATAGAGGCAGGGAGAAGAGGAGGGGGTTCCAAAGAGGAGATCTGGAAAGAAGGAAACATTTGAAATGTAAATAAAGTATAAAAAATAAAAAATAAAAAGATAAAAAAAGAAGAAATATTCAAAGTTCTGAACATAAAAATGGCATGATGTGATCTAAGGGACAATTTGATTGACATGACCTTAATGTGGGCATAAGCAGAAACAGGGATACTGATGGTGGTGATCAAAGTGGCTAAATTCTGACATGACACTGAAGATGGGAATGCCTAATGAAAGCATTTCTGTAGAAAAAAATTCTTCAGGCAAAGTAAGTCAGAGTGAATAAAAATGTTCCCTATCATTTTTGTACATGAAAAGATGACCAGCTTTCTGAAACTTCTAATAGTATCAATTTTTAGAGTTTTTCCAAACCTATATCTGGTTTATTCATTTCTCACCCTCCCCCCCAAAAAAAATTGTACTACAGAATGTACCTGTAACATAGTAATTATACGTGCAAATGAACAGCTCATTTATTTTGGTCCTGCAGAAATGTCATTCATCAAATTTATGAATGCAATGAAATCACTTCTTCCATGTTTATTAAAAGTCATTATGAAAATGTTATCTCTGGGCTCAGATGACAGTTTTAAACTTAATGTGACTTTTAATCAATGGCAACAAAATCAATTATGTCACCACTAAGCACTCTAAGGAAGGTAAATTACTACCAGCCAAAAAGACTCTCGCTTCAATTTGGTACTCCACATACATCAAAAAATTAAAAAGAAAACTCAAACTGTGACCAAAGAAATGAGAAGCATAATTTCTTATAGTTCTTTGTGGTGGGAAGTTTCCTTGTTTAGAAAAAAATGCTGTCTATCATCCCAATATTCCACATATCTTACAAATATCACCTGCACATTTTACTGAACATTAGACTTTCACGAAGTAAATGTGAAAGGGCATGATCAACCTTATATATTATACTTATATATTTTCATAAATGCACATGCCGACTGGCATTTTTATCACATAGCTCATTTGTTTGCTCAGTCACTTAAATATTTATTTCTCTCACCCTGTCAGTCAAAGCCTGAAGTAAGATTTTCATTTTTATGTTTTGGAGCCTTCAGTATTAAAAGGCGCATGGTTAGTGAGCTTAGGTCTATCCAAAAATGTCTATTTTCATCTTTATTTTCTGTATAATCCCAATCTACAGAAAGCCTGTCTTCAAACTGATGTACATTCTTCCTTATTTTGTTGTGTCTTCATTAAGAATACAAATACTATTAATTTCTCAAGACAAAAAATATAAGCATTCTACCATTTAGTGACTGTCATTAGGAACCTCACCTACTGCTAATTTTATTTTATTTTTTTTGCATTCTTCTTCATAGTTTTCATGATTTAAATGTGCTCATTCGTTAATAGCCAAATGCTAACTAGATGAAAAGTCCAGTCATTCTTCTTGGAATAAGGTAGAGAAAAAATAGAACAAAATGTAATTGTTACAAACAACTTAGAAGAGAAGTGAAAGGATGTTTGCTTTTAAATTCTAGAAATCAAGTTGTCTCTGGCAATTTAAAATAAATTACTATGATCAGTTAAAGCCAAAATAAAGATTGCTAAGTGAGTTGAAGAGAGTTGCTTATTGTAAAATTATATTTTAAACAGCATCACCTCAATCTTCCAGGTTTATTTAGTCAAATTTTCTTGCCTTTATACAACTTTGAAAAAATGTTCTCCATAGTTAGTCAGAGCCTGGATCTTCTCAGCAGTTTCTCCATCCTGCTCTGATATTGCACTGTTGTGCCTGTCAGAACTTTCTGCATCTCAGTTATCCTTTATGCCCTTCTAACAACTAAGCCAGACCTTCTAAATTGTTGTCAGCAACAATTTAACTGTGATCTGTATCTTTTTATCTCATTCCAAGAAGATAGATTGCCCTGATCATCAGAAGGGCCTGTACACATTTTCCTTCCTCATCCATAAAATCCTATCATACAACTCTGGGCAACTCATAATTTGGGTGCCTGGAATCAGAATTAGCAAATAAACCGCAATCACAACAAATTTCAAACCAACTTGAAATCATCAAAGTGCACTGCTTCATAAATCGCTCCCCTGATCTTAAAAGCAGGTGACATAGCATAAAATCTAACAGAATGTGGTACAGCTGGTCTAGCATTGCCCACGCAGGCCTGGTGTAGTAAAAAGCCAGAGCCTCACCAGTGTTCTGCAGAACATGTGACATCCCATTGCCTTGTCACTTAAAAGCAGCAAACAGCACTATTCTCTCCGATCTCTAAAAGGACTAATCTAAGCAGCTTTCTGTGAAATAGCAGGTCAGTCTGTACCAAGGAACTGCCAAAGTCTTTTACTCAATGTCTCAACCAACAGCAACTCTACCCAGGAATGATGATGAGGTGACCTACACAGCTAGAATTTGTCTAAGGCACGGGTGCTTTCAGCCTTGCCAGAATAGACTGTCACTTTTTTAGGATATTGTTAATATGCTCCAGTGACCCATCAAAGTCAAAGTCCCACCTGGCCAATTACAAAAGCTTGAGGCTCAATGCCACCTACCAAGGATGTATGAGGTAAAAAAAACAACATTAAAACTGAAAAAAAAAATAAAGTACCCATATGGAATGCTATAAAAAGTTACCACCTACCAACGGCACAAAAAGAAGCATGACTCCCACCTCTAATCCTGTGTGGGAAAATACAATTCAAAGACACTTTTGGATCTGAAGGGTCTTTCTTCAACAATGTATCTTGAGATCCATGGTCCCCTTTCTTCCACTTCGACTGCATACTTGTTTTCAAGGTTGTGGTCCAATGATCTAAAGATCTTCAGACTAGGGAATTATTGTTCTCTCATGTTGAAGTTCAAACTAACTAGGAATTCATCCAATGAGTCAGACTAAGGGTAGCATCATTATTACTGAGGAAGTTGGCTGGCTTTATGAATTGAGCTTGTAGATAGAATAACCGCAAAGTCGGGCCAAGTGTATGTTGCTGTTATCTGTATAACAGCTCTGTATGTTAATCACAGATCAGAACAGAGTACCATGCTTCATCTAATAAAAAGAACAGAGTGTGAAAGATGTGTTGTATCATTATTTCTTGTACCTCTAGGAAACAAGTGAACCTTACTTGTCAGTTAAGTGAGGACTTTAGGAAATCACAAATACATATTTTCAGAGAGAAGAAATGTGAAGCAACAAAGAAAGCAAGTGGCCCACAGCCTGCTCATTCTCCTATGTGTTATGTTAGCTATGTGAAGTTTGACTGCACATCTTTTGTAATAGTCAGAGGAAGCCAGGCAATGTCCTATTTAGTCTTAATGTTTTAGATGCAAAATAAGAAAACAAATGATTCTCCCACTCAATCAAAAATCAATGTTAAATTTCATCTTTAAAAAAACACAAAAATATAAACATTACCTTTAAAATCTTTAATATGAAAGAAAATACCTATACTTCATAGAAGAAATTTCCCATGAGAAAATTATAAAAATAAAGTAAAGCAACTCTTAATTGAAAATAAGAAACTATTTTATGAAATGGAAATTTTAACTTTAAGAGAATAATTAAATTTGGTAATCACTTTGGAATTACTAGCGATTTTAAAACACTGAACAAGTATTTAATATAATCACTGGAAACAGAACCTAGAACTTGGTCTTACTATAAGTACATAATTATCTGTGTGGTTTCATAAGTTTAATCAGCTTTGACTAGTTGCTGGAATGATCAATGGCAATTTTCCATCAGCTTGGTTATTTTAGTTGAGACTCAATAGTAAAACCAGTTTGTTCCTTTACCACTTTGCATTGAAAGTCATACATTCACAGTATCATGGAGAAAAGGACATGCAGGTTTACAGAGAACAACCTTCAAAATCAAATAATGGATTCTGAAGAACACAAAGGCACTACACAAATGCAATGCAATGTCACTCTTAAAGACATCATCTCCAGTCAGACAGATCCAAGGCTAATCTTAGTCACACCATTTACTAGGAAGGCAGGCCACTTAACCTTACTTATTCTGTCTCTTAATCTTTATATAAAAATAATAATACCATCCTTCCAGGGTCTTACCATATGAATTAATAAGATAATGTATATAATTCACTAAGAAAGTACATGACCCATAGAACATGGTCAAAAATAGAAACACTTCTTTTTTTTTTAAATCACAGGAGAAAGCACAAAAGCAGCTCCCATACACAACAAATAGTCTTTTGCCACCGTGGCTGTCATTGGTTTGTTAAAGTTATTTCTGGATCTTTCTGCCTTCTAGGCATAGGATAGAATTGCGTCTCTATCCTCCTTGTGGGTGCTGGGATTCATTCCACCATTAAATTGTGTACAGAATCTATGCATATCTCTTCTTGCATACAGCATTTAAGTGGCAAGATGAGTCCTTGTTCTCTTTACACATGAACAAAATTCCAGATAGCTGCTGTTCCATTAGGCTGGGTCACAGAATAACAGAGTAGTTTACATGAAGTATGGTTGTTGATCTAGCAAAAGAATTTAGAAATTGTTTCCTATCCAAAAAAATTAGGTCAACCCTGATATATATACATAGTAAATATCATCTCTAACACATAGATAATCTCACTGCCAAAATTTACACTTTAAGCTTCCTATGTCCTGTTCTACCCTTGTGTTGTTCTAATCAAGAAGTTGGTTGATAATATCTTTGTCAACCACTTATTCAAGGGAAGTTTTCTAACATTGCCCTAGGATCCATTACTCCATTGACTGGATCATGGGATGGGAAGAAAATTATGACTATTAATCAAATATTTAATGCTGTGTAATAGAGACATGTACACCTTTATGTCTCTCAGTCATTATACTCAAGGGTTTACAATTCTATTGGATTCCAAGGAATTCTACTGGAACTCACAGTAATGATTATTCCTTAAAGTTAAAATTTGCCTTGAAGAGGCATCTGTTACCTGGGTGCACCCTTATTCAGGATGGGCTTATTTGATAACATTTTTACATGCCAACACTACTAAATATTAAGGTTTGTGAACAAGATACACTCATCAGAATTCTAAGGGAAACATGGATTCATCTCTAAGGAACAACTAAAAGTAAAATAAACATCAGAACAGAGTAGTCTTTAATGAGATTTAATACATCCAAAAATCACTATTCAGTGACAAGGCAAAGATAAATGGCAGAGTAGGATACTAGAATGCATGCTGGGTAAAAAAAAAAAAAAATCATGTCATGGGAGTGAAATTCTGATTTTACTGTGTATTTCCTACATAATCTTACACAAGTAAATTGTATTTGTAATTTTAAACTTATGATTTTTTAAATTCAAAAAATAAAGTAAAATCTAGAAGAACAAAAACCATTTTAAAATCTAAAATTTGCTTTTCAGAGAAATACAGTTATAATTTACAGAAAGGGGCACTGACAAAGACTTCATAGACTCTACATATTTGCTCCAGCTATTTCTGCAACTGGAGAAATAATGGAAGAAATAACCAGTTTTTTCCAGTTATCTAATAAAATCATTAAAAAATGATAAGGCCATTGAATGTTTTCCCTTGCCTGATGTTTTACTATCCATGCACGTGGCAGAGATAGCAGAGTGTTCCTAGAATGAAGTTTTTCTTAGTTTTATTCCAATATCCACTTCTGGGGTGACTGATGACAGGTTTGCCAAGGGTCATGGCTAGAATGGTCTGTCATGAGATCTAGGTAGGAAAGAATGTAAGGAACAGTGGGCTGGCTGGTTTCTTTGTGAGCCACTGGGTGATCTTACTCAGCATTCTTAGATATCAATGTGGACACTGAACACTGGAGGAAGAAATTCAGGGGCGACTTAAATCCCTGTAGAAAGGGACTCGCTCTTCTCCCTGCCCTTGCAAACAGAAGGCAGAAAGGCACAGTATCACTGTCACATGGCCATCTAATCATTCTAACTAAGAAGAGCACAGATAGACAGAATCTTTTATGATAATAATAATGTTTTAAGAAAACTAATGAATCAACAAAGGGAAGATCTACCAAGTACCACATAACTGAAACAAACATTTCTCTCCAGAACATTAGTGCAAGACAACTGTGTTATAGCAGCTTGGATGTTAATTCTGGAGAAGTAACAGTTGTCACAGGTTACCTCCAATTTAGCACTGCATCTAACTGAAGTGTCGTGTCGTGCCCTGGGTCACTGACTCCACTACCAAGCTGAGCCAGAGAACAGAAGCAATTACCTAATTAATTTTTTTTCAATTGCTAACATAATTCAAACCAAATACGTTTTTCCTGAGAAAAATACTTCCCTGAAATGTTAAATTCATCTTATTAAATTCTGGCTTAGAAATAATACCAAGCTTAATGCTTCTCATTTTCATTCATACGCTATTTCCACTCATGATCTTTACTAAGAAACCCTTGCACTAGACTAGGACTAAATACTATTTATTGTTAAGGACTTTAAATACTTTTCCTGATGATAATTTTTTTTTTTGCAAAAAAACAAAAATACAGTAAATATCCAAGATAATAAAATAACAATCATTAATGAACAAGAACAAAAAATATATCATATTATAAACATAGATAGGCTTCAATGAGGTTAGAAGGTGGAAATGAGTTATTTTGTTTGCTTTAACAAATAAAAAAGAGTATTTCCAAAGTGCTAAAAAATAAAAAAAAATCAGGTAGTTATAAATTGTATAGTAAGATAACCTGAAATACAATCAATGCGTTTATCTGAAACTATCTCCCACAGTCTCAAGACTGTGGTTAAATAATTCCTAAGAGCAAGCTCTTACATTGATAGAGCATCCTCTGGCTACCTGCTCCACAGTCACAAGAACACAATTAGTATACTTATCAGTCATGCTCACCCAGGATATAGCACTTTGACTAGCACAGACAATATGCTCAGGAACTATCACTGAATAAATTCCCAAAAACAAAACTTCCAGGGCATCTCATGCTTCAGGTATCAAAACATTAACTATAGCCCAGAAAATTCTCTCCAGTATATTAAAGTTAGAAGAAGAGGGGAGCCTTGGGAATATTTCCCCAGTCAGACATTACTGGCTAGCTAACCCCAAACTAATCTCATTTACCTTCTATTTTAAGGCTTTACACTAAGGAAGCCAGTAAGCTAATTACAGTATATCCAATCTAATTTGCATTTGGGGGCAAGTGGCCAGTGAGACAAACATTCCTTCCACGTTGTAAGGTTATGAGAAAAGTTATGCATTCATGATAAAAGGGCAAATATAACTCATCCCGTTCATTACTGCTCTCTGATGTGATAGCCCGAGCTGGAGCAGCAATATTACTACATGATGGAAAAGACAGTGATGCTGACCAAGGCAACACTGAGCCACTGAAGCAACCCCAAATGCTGCCTATTTCCATAATCATCACATATTAACAAACTCTTTTATTAAGTTGTTACTAGTGAGGTTATGTGTTACTAGCAGCCAGAAAGCCTGTCTAGCTGGCAGATTTAATTTCTTCTTGCATGTGTGTTTTAAAAGCTTAGTCTTGACCTTGTGTGGTCATGAAGTAGTGGACTAGTCACACATTTCATCTTGAGAAATGCATAGTTTCCATATCTACTACATAACAATACCTCTTAAAGAACTTCAGATGTTAGATTTTTTAAAGAGATTGTTTACACTGCTTCTCACTTCTTATGGTAAATAAGAAATATCTTCAGAGTTTAGATTTCTCACCCTGTTTTCTTGGTTTTACAGATAGTTGGCATTGAGTGGTTTACCATCATTTCCAAGGAACAGTACTTCATTACATAGATAAGACCAAACCATTAAACTTTGTTTTGAAATGAAAAGCCAATTAGTAATGACAGACAGAATACTGTTACTTCCAGGTGTGAAAAACAGATCTGAATTGTCAAGAAAGAATAAACCAACATAAGCCCAACATAAATAACATGAGCATTTTATATCTAAAATACACAGTGAAGATCCATGCCAAATATCTGAGAATAAATTTATAGATGGGTAAACAAATCTAGCTGGCATGCTTTTCTGTCTTACATTCTCATGAAGCACTTGCTATCATCTTTTGTTTCAACTGAAGTCTCCAGCCTTTATTAATATCAGTGATCCTATACCCACTATCTGTATGAGTTAACTCCCTCGCCCACAATGCTTACAAATATTTCCAAATCCTATTACTTCACTCTCACAATAAAAGAATTATGTACATAAGCTTACATATAAAAACAATTTGCAGATTATGGAAACCTATATCTGAGATAAAACCATTAAAAAGGTCTTTTCCCCCTTTGACTGAACCATGCCAAGCAGGTTCAAAGCACCCAAGACAAGTAAATGGCTCCAATACTCCCGTCCCTAGTGAAGTTTACAGTCTGATGAACCATATTAATGCATTTAGACTCTTCCCATACATCATCCTCCTCAGGAGTTCATGCTAGGTTTGGACTCAATTTTCTCAGCCATAAAATATAAGACAAGGCGCTATTTTAATTTTTGAAAGTTTACTCATTAACTCATTATCTATCCCTGTTGAGATAGTTTTTTCTCCTCACTATCACACACACACATATGTATGTATATGTGTATATATAAATATATATGTATATATATATATTTATATGTATATACAAATGTGAACTTGTATGTTTCCATAAGCAAGAAAGAATTAAGAGGAAATACTGTAGCCATAAAACTCTTCCACATGACACACCCAGTTTGTATGTGAATGACAAGCTTTTCAATTACTCATGATTAATGGTACAAAGAAACAGATTAGTTTTATTAATATTTATTTTGTTGATCAAAAATAAAAATGTGAAAATAGGTCAGTGGGTAAAGCACTGGCTGAACATATCTGAGGAATTTTGATCCTCAGCATGCACATAAAATCTGGGTAGGAATGGTGGCCAGCCCATAACCTCATCGCTGATGCTCAGGTTTCCACAGAACAAACTGGAGAGCTATACTAGGTGAATTGTCAAGCTTTCAGTTAAAGTGAAATCCTCTTTCAATATATAAGGTAGACAAAGATCAGAGGAGACACTCAGTGTCAACTTCTTACATTTACATGCCCACAAATGTATGTCCACATATATTCAAATATACACACACGTGGAAGCAACCTTATACACACACACACACACACACACACATACACGAGTAAGATAATAAAGCTTCAAATAAGACATTCTTAACACAAAGTATTTTAATATTTAAACATTTAAGTCCATAGCCTACTACATTTCAGTTATTACTACACAATATATAAAACAAAAAGAAATCAAAAGGCATATTAAATACCTAAGGAGGATACTTTTCCTTCCCCGTGAGAGTTAAGGAACCAAATGAAAAATAATTTGCTTGGTAGACAACTTGCATGACAATCTAAGTTTGAACACTGATTGAGCTAGGCACAATAGTCAACATCTGTAACCTCAGTGCAGTGTTCCTACAGCAGGATTCGAGAGAGAGACCAGAGAAATCCCAGAAGCTTGAGACCAGTCAGCCCAAGATAGGAAGCAGCAAAAAACAGGACAGTGTCACAAACAAGGTGGAAGGCAAGCACCAACACTCATAGTTGTCCTTAAACCTACACACACACACACACACACACACACACACACACACACATATATACACGTGCACGCTCATCCAAACTGATGATCAGTTGTGTGACCACAAGCCTGAAAATCAGGTCTCATAAAACAACACAAAAATACCTTTTTTTCGTTCCCATAACTGAGTCTCCGTATCTTGCCAATGATGCTTGTTCTTATCTCCTTGAATATATTACAAAGATAGCACTTTGACCTTCAACGTGTTCCAGATAAAATTTCCTTCCTTCATCTTATTGTGTGGGGTACTGGCTGAGATTTAGATGGGATAACACCTAAGGCAGAGTAAGACCCAGCACCAATACCTGTGGGAGTTAAAGACTTTCTGCTCCATCAGTTCCAAAAGACAGCACAAGGAAGCCTGCAGTAGGGCCCAACAGGCACTTCTTTGTGTCCATGCAGTTTTTAGATGCTTCCTCCTTCAATCAACAGCTAGAACTTCTGATGCCCGTGAGATGAAGAGGTCAGAGGTACAAAGTGTGAAGGGCCAAGAAAAGTCCTCTTTGTCCAGAACTGATCTAGCATTGCTGTTCCCTGAGCTCAGCAGGTGTTCATGGCTGAGTTTCCTGATGCCCATTATGAGTCCTTTGAAGATTCTCCAGTGCTGGGAATCTCTCACTGCAGAATCTGACCTGATTCTAGTGAACCATTCATGACTGGACACTTACTACCTTACTCACATCACTGGCAGGCATCTCCTCCAGCCCTTCATATGAATTTTTAAAAGAGACCCCCTCCAGACTAGTGAAGTACAAACAGGAGGCCTCCCAGGAGTCTGAGGTAGGTTCACAAAAGAAGCTGAGCCTCAGAAAACAACCATCTCAGTCCTCAGACTGGAACCTTTATGCAGAGAACAACCTGGAAGGCTTTATCACCACAGCCCTGTACCCTGCACAGACAGTCTACAAGGACCCACAGACTTCCCACCATGGTCTTCAGGGAGGAACAGAAAAGTGCATCTCCAACATATAGTGCTCAGGAAATTCATCACATAACACACATCTTCTCTTCCTTCAGCTCACTGAAAGATGAAGCTAAATGAATCATTTTATATCCCTCTGTAGTGAAATAAAACGCACTTTGCTGTACCCCAAATTCTAAAGAAACATAAATGATTTCCTTGTAATAGAACCTACTATTGAACTTTGGACCATTATATTTAGAATACCCCTAAAAATTCTCAACTATCATTTCCTACCTCTCCCCCTTTCTAGGTTTTTACTCTTTTTTCTAGGTTTTTACTCTTTTACAGAGGATTAAGGATGTTTCCTTCAGCACAAGGCACCTGAGAATTCTCACTTGGGAATATGGAATCTTGACATACCTATGCTTTGTAGTTGTGTTCAAAACAATGATTAGAATATTTTCACTTTCATATTGTGTGATGATAAATAAACTTAAAATTAGCAGATGATCCAAGGAGTAGGGACAATTTGAAAAGAGAGTGAAAAATAAATAAGGGTTGCCCATGAGTAAATACAGGATCTTTTTGTGTGGATAGATAGATAGATAGATAGATGATAATGATGACAGATAGATGATAGATAGATAATAGATATATATGATAGATAAGTTATAGATAGATGAGAGATAAATAAAAGATAGATGATAAATGATAAATAGTTGATAGATTGATGATAGATAAATAGATAAATAGTAATTGATAGACACAGATAATGATGATAGATGATAGATAATAATGATGATAGATAAACAGATATATTGTGTTTGACAAGTGATAGATGATAGATGATAAATAGATAGATAATGATAAATGATAGATGATAGATAATAATATAGAAAGATGATAGATTGTGATTCATAGATAGATGATAGATATGATAGAAGATAAATAGATGATATATAGATATAGATAGTGTATGTGAACATATAAATATATATATATTCATTGAACTGTTCTGTCAGCATTATCTTATGTAAAAAGAGTTCTACAGAGAAAGAATCACAGAGCAGATGGAACAAATGAATGAAGGCTGAGGCAAGTGGTCAGGAGGCTCAGGCAGCCATTTGACAAACCAAACCTGATCATTTTGAGAAGCAATGTGAGAATGAGAAATACAACCAGATGACAGACACAAACTAGAATTGTGCAGTATAAACTGGATACCTTATCACCACACATGATCAAAACTATACATCCCTGACTGCCCACAGAAATCACAATAAAAAGGTTGAGGCCATGGAGATACAGCATGGAGGAATGCTAGTAACCGTAAGGGACAAGAGGGAAGTCTGTAATTAAAAAGTATAGGTCACCCACTTTGGGTATTACTGGTAAAGATGGAATACTTTATGTACCATATTAGGTCAAAAATATACAAGAAGGTAGTCTATTAACTGTCAAGAGTCATAGGAAGAAATGATTAAACATAATCATCCAAAGAAATGCTCATAAATTAGTGAAGTTTAAACAAATTAGTAAAGAATACAACCTAGAAAGAATGGCTTCCATGCTAACCATATGTGTTTGACCTGAAAAAAAGACTTGATAAATATGAAAATGCTACAACAGAAGTACTCAAGGGTGGATGATAATTGATTTTAAATGGAGCCCAGTAGAATACTTGAGGAGAATGGGGGGAAATAAAGAACATACTTCTTAATCGCCATGTCATCTAAGGAGGAGTTATTGTTTAGCTTTATCCCTTGGGGATTTTAACTCTCAAAATGCACACACTCACAAACACAAAAGCAAAGCTATATTGTAGCCAACCATCTTTTTAAATTGTTAAAGAAGCATTAAATTTCAAAACTCATTTGTTTTCAATCAAGTGTTCTATTTGCTCCCCAATCCTAATGTCATTGATGAACTTCAAACCAAAGACTAATAGTCATAATTAATATTTATAGACTATTGTAAGGAGCTAGTTTTGACATATTTCTGAGATAAGAGCAATCTTCCCTGGTTTATAGATTGCAGAACCTGGATATAGAATTTTTTAAATACAGTGTTAAAAGCATGTCAGTTAGGAAAAATGAAAAACTAAGAATTGAAATTCATATAATGTGTATCAAATAACATCACAATTATCTTCATTTCTCTTTTCTTTCTGGATTCTGCATGATGGGGAAGTAAAAAATGTCCCATAAGACTAAAATTGATACTAGATTGCTAGTTTGCCTCACTGGGTTAACCTCTGTCCATTGGAAGCCCCAATGTGGTTTGCAGCCTACAAACAGGCTGCAGAGATGCAAGTCAGCCCAGACATCAGCACTTCCTTTTTGCAAGCACACAGACTTTTCTTTTTTAATGAGATGAAAAGCATGGGATCTCTTCTACTCTTAATTTCAACTGATTATGATAATATCTTACAAATGCATGGTGATAACTTCTGGAACATTCTTAAAGGGCCAGTATGGTTTCCTAACAATATGCAAATCTTTATCTTCTCCATTGTTCATGTTCTTGTTCCTTGATGGTCATGAGTTTATTGAGTAGAAATGGTTATAAGTTGTCTCATGAAATTCTAATAGGTTTGTGGGTGAATACCACATGTTAACTAATCATAATGAAACACATAGGGGAAATTACTTTTCTTTCTGGCAATTTACTGAATTTCAGAAATAAAAGGCGTTAGAATGGGCATTTCAAACATTTCACTATATACCAGCATTTGATTTTTAATATATCCCAGATTTTAGATTTAGTGGCATACACAATGAGCTATGTAAGCAGGTGAAGCACGTGTGTCTTTTAAATATCAGCATCCTTCTAAAGTACCAGTGGTAAAGTATTTCTGTAGTTTAAATGTTCTGGCTGGGCTATGAAAGAAAATAGTTGCTAAACAACTTAGCATGAAATATTAAAGGATCATATAGCATTCAAAGCATTCTGTTTCATTGAGTCTGGCTTCGTATAATTCAGTCCTTGGTTAATATAAAGTTACTACACTAGGATGGAAAAATTAATAAAATTTCAGTTTTGAAATTGAGCACAACACATTTTTAGTCACAGAATGAAAAGCTGGGGTTTTTCCTTTAGGATGCTATCTCTAGCTTGCAGTCTATTGAAGCTATTTCCGTGTGCTTTTTTTTTTTTTTTCTTTCTCCTCCTTTGTGCCTACGTCACCGATTTGAGGTATTTATTTATTTAATTTTTAAAAAGAAAGAAAAGGTTCTGTGAAGACCCTCTTAATCAAGAAGTAGGACTAGAGAAAGATTAATGCAGGATTGGAAAAGGGTAGCTCCAAGAGGTCAGGGTGGTTGCATCGTAGGATAAGAAAGAAGAGATTATCTAAGCACTTCCCTAGAATCTTTTTCCGCCTAAGAAATTTGGGAGAATGCGAAAAAGCAGCAGCCCAGCATTCTTGAAGGGGCGTGGCTTCTCTCAAGGGGCTCTCCAATCGAATTCCTTCAGAGGGAGCTATCCCGAGAAGATTGATGAGCGTTGCTAGGAAACAGGAGCGTCTCCCTCCCTGCTGACCCAGAGATTGTGCTGCACAAGCCTCCCCAGGGGTTCGCAATGTGCAGTTGAACCGCGTGTGGGGCAAAGCTGCGTATCGGCCTCCTGGGTTCACTCGCTCATACTGCTCCCTCTTTCGCCGTCTCCTCCAAGTGTGGTCAGCCTTTTTACACAAGGACCACAGGAGAGTTCTTACTAGGAATGACTGTCGGTCCCTGCCCACCCGCGTGCCATGAGCCCTAGCAGAGCTTCAAAGTTGGAGCCACCTCCCACTCTACTTCCCCACGCCCCTTCACACCACTGCTCCGAAATTCACCGACCTTTGCATGCATTGCCTAAAGGCTGCAAACCTTAGGGCAGAGAAGCTCGCAACCCTGTCAGGCTTTCTGTATTGTAACCTTCGGGTCTAGGTACAGTAGCTCACTGAAGACTCTGCAGCTACACCCCTATAAACGGAGGGAAGAAGGGGGAAGGGAAAAGAGAAAGAGAATGAGGAGGAGAGGATGTCAGAAGGTCCGTGCCTCTCTGCCTGAGTCCCAATTAGATGCGACTGTTTCAGCCTGGCCAAGGTGAAGGAAAGTTGCTTCTCAGCCCAGGAAGTGGGTTTGGCTGCAAAGAGGAGGAGGGCGACTGGGCTCCAAAACTCCCCTCCCTTCTGCTGAAGACCACTGGGTCCCCTTCTTCCCAACCTCCTCCTGCTCTTCTCCTCTAGCCCTCCCTTTTCCCACTCCTCCTTGACTCGGAGGCCTGGGTGCTGGGCCACCGGGCAGTGGTCCAGCGCGCAGCCGGGCGGGGGCGGGGGCAGGGGGCACTGTGACAGGAAGCTTTGCGCACAAGTTGGCCATTTCAGGGGCAAAATAAGTTCTCCCTTGGATTTAGAAAGGACAAAGGCAGCAAGCTCCCTCTTTTGTGTCGGATGAAGAGGACCAACCATGAGCCAGAGCCTGGGTGCAGGCTCACCGCTGCCGCTACCACCGCGGTCAGCTTCAGTTCCTGCCAGGAGTTGACCGTGCGAGGTAAGCAGCCCAGAAGGGGACCTGCCCCTCTGGAGGGTGCCCAGCGAGGGCGCAGGAGCTCGGGTGCCGCGTGGGGCAGGCAAAGCGAGGAAAGTTGAGGCAGAGCACGGGCCAGTCCCTACATATCTGCCGGGGGTGGAAAACGTGGGTCACAGGAGCAATGTGGGTGTGCGTGAGAGAGTGAGTTTATGTGTGCGCGCGCTACTGTCCCTTCAGGAAGGGGCCAATTTCAGAACATAGATCTGCGGCCAGGGAGCGAAAGGTAGAGGGAATAATTAGAGAAAGGTCTCTCTCTCGCTAACCGCCTCCATCCAGTTTTGCGCTTGGGGGTTTTATACGGCTTTGTGCACAGGAACCCTGTGATGTGTGCCTCACACTGGTAGCTCCATGTGGGTGTGGAGGTTGTCAGGCGAGGTGATATCGGTCAGCAGGACCCCCCTGGTGCTGCCAGGGGCAGACAGAGGTTCACCCACCAGCAAGTGTACTTGGAAATCAACCCTAACTCGCTGCCCTTTGCTCTTTTTGACTTGAGCCAAAAAAGAAATTGAAGAATCAGACTCAAAGCATATCTTTCCATTCATTCTGTTCCATTTTATCTGGCAGTGAGATAACTCGGAGAGGGCGGGAGATCCGTGATCCAAAAATAGCCTAGGTAATATATAAGCTGATTCTTTTGGAATTTCACTTGGATTTCCATCTAGTTCCTCTGTGAGGTAACAAACATTTAGGGGTCTCTTAAAGGTGTAATCCATTCAGAGAGCTGATTTAAAGGGAGTGAACACATGCTTTCAAAATATCTCAGAGTGCTACAAATTCTGAAGACAAAACTCCACCTATCTCAAAATGTATGGTCACCAATTCAACTAATTTACTTATAAAATAGTTCTACTCCTGTTTGAACAGTAACAGGTATGTTATAGATACAGTGAATGTATGCGTGCTCAATGCAATCACACAGTGGTACAAAGCAAATTAAGATTTTCATGAGTTTTAATGTCAATCACCTCAGCAGTTGGTTGCTTAAATTTCTTTGTGTTCCTGGCTTCAGGACTGCCTGTTTACCAACTTTGTTGGGGGGCAAGAGAGGGCAGTTAACATCCCTTTGGAAATATTCACTTACCTGTCTTCACATCTAAATTGACTTTGGTTTATCTGATCACAGTTTGAGGTTGCTACTTGAACTCTGTTGTGTATATAAATATATTGGATATCAGCATTAACCAAAATATCCAGATTTCCATTACACTAGATGCCTGTGAATAACAATCGTACCAAAGATGCTGAGGAAACTCTGATTAGCTGTCAGTATTCTATTCTGCTATTTGCCTTCCCCCCCCCCCCCCCCGGAAAATCAGCCCAATGTAATTTGACCATCTGAAAGTTAAAGCACAGTAAACCTTAATAAAGTAGCATTTTTCACTTTGTAATAGCAATAGCTTACAGTTATAAGGATTTCCCACACCTGTAGGTGTGAGCTGTCCACACTGTTGGGTTCTGGTTGCCCACACAGATATTTTGAATGGACATGCCTTGGGCTCTCTTGATTTACATGGTCAGTGATACTTTTGGAGCTCATGATACAAAATAGCACAAGGAGAAATTTTGAAATGTATTCTAGCACACATGAAACCAAGAGAGCTGTGTCTGCATTCCTGGGACTAAAACAGTATGAGAAGAAAACTTCGTATTGTTAAATCCAACCCCACTCACACTCTAAAATGGTGAAACATCTACTGCTGTACACTATATCTTTTCCATAAAATGTGAAACTTAATACATTTTAAAAAATCTTTCTCAGTACACAAAGGAAAGATCTACTTTTCTATTTAAAGTGCCTAGTATTTCTCAGCTACATGTCATCAGTAGATCAAGAAAATATGTTTGTATGATGGCTGTATTTTCCAAGTGACAGTATAGATATGTGGGGGAAATGTGAATCTTATTACTTATTTCAAGATTGACTAACAAAAGCAACACTTCTGTTATTTCATATCATTGAAATTAAACTTGGTAAGTTGAACAAATGCAAAGATAGCACAAAAATGAATTATCTTTTCTTCTACGTTATAATTAATATCTGCATTGAATGAAAGATCCAGGCCATCCAAAGGTCATCTGTTTCTCTTCTCTACCTCATGACAGGTGATCAATCAGAAACACAATTAGTCTTGGATTATCCAGTTTCGTAAGATTCATAGCAATAATAACTTACAACTTTCTCAGGAATATTCTCATCTTCTTTGAGCTCAAACTTCATTTTCAAGTTAATGATCCCTACTTTGTGTCCATTCTTGTAAGCATAAGTCACAAAATGAGCCATGGTTCTTTGTGTTGTTTGTAGTACCTATCAAGGTGTGGCCTATCAGGTTGAGAATGAAGTATTTAGATTTGTTTTCTGTATTCAACATTATCTTAAGAACCCACTCAAAAGGGGAAAAAATGTCTCATTTCTTTTGATAAAAAGAGGAGGGAACTTCTACAGGACGGAATATGTCCAGGGCTGCAGGGCAATACTCGTCTTCTCCAAAGCCAGTTCCTAAAGGGGCTGCTGTTCACATACAGTTGTCTCTCTTTGCTGTTTTATGCTGAGTTGATTGTTCATTCTTTTGAGACTGTGCTAAATGTATCCAATTCTACATTAGATGAATTTGCTGAAATTGCTTTGAAGAGGCAGAGTAAAATGAGAGAAGATTATTTACCCAGCCTAAGCACACAAAATGAGTACAATCACAGTAACAGAGACCACACAAACCATTAGTCATCCTCCTCCTGCCATCTCTGATGTTGCCTGGGTCTCTACAGCATTACTGTATTTTGGATAGTTTTAGTCCAGTATATTTCTTAACAGGTCATGTGATGACTTCTTCCAGAGTTGTTGAAACTCTATTTCATAGTGTAATGGTTCTCTCTATTAAGAACTTTTGATATTCAGCTTGATCCTTTCATGACTCTAATTTATCTTATTGCTAACTCCTTATCATTTACTGCTCTGGGCTATTCCATCCTCTTGTATGATTTAAGATCATCAAGTATTTATACAGGATGTGTAAAATGCATGGTAATAAAAGAAAACATATGGGTGACGATTCTATATTCACATCTTACCTCAATAATATATATGTTTTAGGACATTTATGTGTTTCTGTGTGGCTGTGTGTCCTAATAACTTATGTAGTTAATGTAAGAGATGGGCAATTGTCTTCCCTGATATTAGTAGCCTATGTGAATAGCCAGATAATCCTTTCTATGTAATGTTCTGGGTGGTTACACATTTATGAGATATTTTCATTGCAAATTTGTTGTCAATAGAGCCCTGTCACCACCCACACTACAAGGGAGTTTTGTGACTTGCCAGTCTGATGCTCCAGTGAGCCCCAGAAGCTGTTGTCATGTAAATCCCACTGCTGAAATGAAAGTGATTTCCTTAATTAATAGAATGTGCTAAGAATGTAAAAGTGTAAGTAAGTTAGCTGTGTGTGAACACAGAACAGTAGTTTTGTGAGAATTTTCAGTGGCCACTTCATACTGATACAAACTAAAAAAAGCCAGAACTAAGAACACATTATTCCGTGTTCTGTATCATGAAAAGTAAGCTCCCATCATGCATATACCAACATAAAATCTATTTAAGCTTATATGGAAGAACCATATGTGAAGGTTACTTTAAAAATAAAAAGCCTGAAATAACCACACGGGGGAAAACAGGATTTTATTTTGTTCACTTAAGATCTGGCTGCAAGACATCCATGTGTAGGCTTCTTTAAGATTCTTTAGCAAATATCTTGGTAGCCTCAATCTCCCACTCAATTCTTTCTCCCGGTGCCAGGCATTGAAATGCAAGCTTTTACTAGATAGTCAAGGAGCAAATGACTAGGAACTACCTTCCAAGGTACACTTGGAAAATCTAGAGAGTGTCAAAAGCAGAGTGCTCGGGTGTCTTTATAACTTGTTGGGCATTGTACTATAACAGAAACATCTGTGCAGACTTAAGAAACTAAAGGGAGAGGGACCATTACAAAACTAACTCTATTTTTATGGGAACTGAGTTGGGCTGCATGGAGCAAAGTCAGTCTTCTCACATCTCAAGTCCTAAAGTGTTTTTATAGTGCCATTCATCACACAGTACTGAGTACCCTCAGAATGATTTTCCTTAGAAACAAAGGAAAAATCAATTTTCATGGTATAGGAAAAGTAGGCCATTAATATATTTGCAATTTCACCGTGGAACCAGAGAGGCATTCTAAGAAGTGATGCTCTACATAGACTCTATCTTCTTATCAAATCAGCAGTCCTACTAAAGAACTGGAAAAGTACATACTATACTGTAAAAACACAGACAGATCAACTTAGAAAATGTTCATATATACTCTATACAAAGTCTATACCAAGATATCATGTTTCAGAACAAAGCCACATAGGTAGATGATAGCTCCACAGAAAACATAAGAGGTTCTCAGCTTTAGTTTCTTGTGAGAATGTACTTTTATTATCATTGCTCATTTTATCAAATGTCACTTGAACAAGTATAGACATTCACCAAACCTATAGCAATTTTCAAAATCTAGATGTGTGGTTTTCACAAACTTACAGCCAATACATACAACATAGAAATTCTAAAACCATAAGAAGTTCTAGACCAGGGGTGAGTTTTACAGTATGTGGAGCCATTTTTGTTGAAACTCTCTTAAGAAAAAGAATACAACCAAAAAGGTAAGCTTTTAGCAAAACAACTGATGACAAGGTATGTATTAGCACCTGTTATGAATAAAATAAGATTTGGAGCATATAGTGAGGACGCAGAGTGATAAAATACACACAGAAACTTTGCAATATAAGTAAAGTCGAAAGTGCTCAAAAAGTTAAATTTGAAATTCTCCATTAGAAAAGAATACGGAGCTAAGAGGATTCTTGGTCCATAAAATCACTTGCTGCTGAAGCACTGGGACCTGAATTCCACTCCCAGCATTCACTTAACACCCAGACATGACAACATGTACCTGTAATCCCAAGCTGGGAATTTAGAGATGGAAGGATCCCGTGCACTTTCTGACCAGTCACTGTCAGCAAATGAGTAAGTATTCAGTGATAATCTGTTTCAAAAAATAAGGCTGAAAATTTTTAAGGAAGGTCAGACAGAGATCTCTTGCCTTTACACATGTATGTGTGTACACACACAGACACACACACACAGAGAGACACACACATACAAAGAAATTTACACCAGCTCATAAATGTGCACACATACTCACAAACACACATGCATACAAGCACACAGAGACAAATAATTAAAAAGGTATCAAAATTATCAGCCAAATTAAAAACTGGCCTCCTTTATTTAACATGATCATTTGGATATAAGACATGCATATGCACAGACATTCTCTGTTTCTATGTCTCTGTCTCTATCTGTCTGTCTCTGTCTGTCTCTGTCTCTGTCTCTCTGTTTCTCTCTGTCTCTCTGTCTCTCTCTGTCTCTCTGTCTCTCTCTCTCTGTCTCTCTCTCTCTCTCTCTCTCTCTCTCTCTCTCTCTCTCTCACACACACACACACACACACATACATGCTCTATAGAAATACTGTGCTAGACTCTGTAGAAAGACAAAACTACTGATATGTCCTAATAGTAGATCATTATTGACCAGTTGTCTTGTGGCAATAACTCTACTATAACATAGCAAGGACCATCTGCTTTATTGTTACAAGAATTTAATGAGTCAGGAACATGCTGCTGAGCCCTTTTAACACAAGAAATTGTGATCCAGCCACTTGCCCAAGAACAGGTACTAAACAAAACTCAAAACTTATTTCTAGCCCCAAGGTAAACTTTGTCAATTATAGTGTAAAATATATTGTCACCCAGCTTAATGATTTTTTGCCATGTTTTCTTTCGTTCCACGAACCTTTTTTGAGATTCAAATGAAGGGGCATGTTTCCCAAAAGTGAAAAACAAAGAGCAACGAGCGGGCCCTACAGGCCAAGACATCACCTACCCTTAAACAGAACTCTTTCTAAAAACAAGGAAATATGGTGTAAGGAATAATCTGAAACAATATTTGTAATTAAATACTTCTAAAGAAAATCAGAGAATTGGAACTATGTAGAAAGATGATAATTTGTTAACAACCTGGAAAATAAATACCAGCTCTGAAAATGTGAGAGAAATAAATTTCCTGAAACTGATTTCAATGAACATCACAATCTCTCAAAAGTAAATACAGTCACAAGAATACAGTCTCTGAAGGAACAGCGTTTTTGCTTGGTAGGGCTAAAATGTTCCTGTGTCTCTTCTCTTACAACCTAATTATTTCCCACTAGGTAAACAAGCTGGAAATGGTGTTCTGTGGACTAGGAAAACTTTGAAATGCCTCTACCCAGCTGGAATAGGAACTTCAACTTTATGGAGTCTCAGTATTTTTATGCCCTGGGGCATTTGTCCATAATATATCCAGCAGCCTGCAACTAGAGAGGCACAGAGATTCTCAATTTTAATACACTAAGAATAAGACAAATACTCTGGTCTACTCAGCATGTAGGACTGCCATATAAAAGCTCCCATCTCAGATTCTGAAGCCTGGGTGCTTTCTCACAAACAAGTTTTCTTATTTACTTAAACTTATACCTATTGTCACAATGCTGAAAACATGAAGTATGAGTCTTACTCAAAGATCTTTCTCTGAATGTCAATTGTGTTACAATATTTTTGTGAACTTGAAAGAAAGAGAAGAATGGAAATCCCAGATCTGTCCCTCCATCTGGTGGAAGCTGTTTCCTTCGATTGTTAATAATACATAGCAGATAGATTATTAGCAATATTTTCTATTTTACTTAGCAGTTTCAATACACCATGTGTTGGTGAATAAAACATAGTAGAAACTGCTTTGAAAAAATATGTCAAAATACATGCCAATTTGAGAGATGGCAGTACAAGGTCAGAAACAGTTGGAATTTGTATCTGCCTCAAGGAGAAAATGAGATCTGAGGAATATAATTAACTGTTTCTATTTTCAAACATCTTTTTTTTTTTTTTCTGAAAAAGCAGAGACCCTACATTTGCTGATTCCTTAATACCAGTGATTTCTTTCCAGCTCAGAGACAGTGATGGACACCATACCTCATTTCAACAGTGATAATAAGTCACAATGTGAGACTCAGACACATTTATCTGATGACCAAGGCCTATCCTTTGGAAAAAAAATATTTGAGAAATATTTAAAACCATACTTTTTCAAACTATTTCCTCTGACATCTGACTTGGTTCATGAAACTGTCCAAAATTTAAGAAAAAATATCTCATTCAAAAAATACAAAAACATACATCTCTAAATCTAGTGAGTGTACTTAGTCTCCAAAAGAATCAGGGATTGATTCTCAGAAAACTAACTTCAACCTGTACAGTAGGAATGTTTAAGGACCATGGCATTTTGTCTTCATTGCTATTCTGTACAAGATAAGGCCTTCTATGGATCTGGCTTCATAAATACTCAGAAGTTACAAATTTGAGATGAGTAAGACCTTCACTTGAACAAATGAAATCTTTCAGAGAAAAAGACTAAATGATATACAGCACTCCCCCTCCTAAGGGGGAGTCTAGTCCTGTGTCTTCTAAGACCCTAACTTATGACCTTGTCGTGTGGTGTGGAAAGAAAGGAACCTGGTGGCACTTCAGATGGAAGAAGTTGGAATGCTTAAGGAGGAGGAGAGAGAATGCCAGCCCCATCTTCTGTCTGTTACATAATCACCTCTGCCACACACAGCACTTAGCCAAGAAAGGCCCACAAAACCCAACATCAGAATCTCTTTAAAATAAAAACCACTACCTAGACTCAGCCCAGAGTAGTAAGAACAACTAAAGAATCTACATATTGACTAAGCTTCAGATTATTCATGAGAAAAATGGAAGTTTGAGAAACATCCCTGTATTACAAATGCTTAGAAGACTATGACAAAATACTATAGTGGCAAACAATTCTGGACACTAAAGTGTCCAAGGTCAACTTACCACCAAGTTTGGTGTATATCTTCTTCTCAATAGGATGCTATTTTTCTGTGTCCATCCATGAGATGGTGGAAGAGAGAACTCCATTGCCTGTTCTTACTAGGACACTCATTCTATCAGCAAGAACCTTGGCATAGTATAGACCTCATTCAAATCTATCTCCCAAGGACTTCATCTGTAGATACTATTATATTGAGGGTTAAGTCTTACTCAAATAATCAGTACGAATCGATTTAGCATGGAATGATGGTCCTACAGAGAACATTCTGTGAACTGCTTGTACCAAATTATTTACCACATCCTTCTAGCATAATTGGATTAACCAGTTGTCTGAATTCCACAAGCTGAGTATTTATTAATTAACCTCCACTAATAAAGCCATTTCTATGAGTTATGTGACCAGGCTGACTTTCTAGAAATCTACTTTCATTGCAAAGGCATTTATCCTGTTACCTGTACTAAATTTCTATAAAATAAATAAACATTTACAAGGTATCATCTTTTTTTATAGCTTTCAGATTAGAAAATCTCTCCCTTTAGTTGCTCTGCAATTTTTACTATAATATTGAGTTATTATTTTTAAAAGCTACTGACACTTTAAATAAATTAATTAGCAAAAAATATTATTTCTGTGTTTTGAAGATCAGAAACCTGACTTATTTATATCCTCTTCAAACTGAAGTTGTCTTTATGGCTATATTTTTATAATCTAAATGGCATGGGAAAGCATTGTGCTGTCCCAATTCTCCCCTCCCCTCCAGATTTGCAGGGCTACAGGAGTGGAGAGAACTGCATTTGGCATCTTACATTTCCACGCAGCTTCTACTGTGCTCAAGTGAATGGTTGCTTAGCTGAGGTTGGCAGACCTCACAAAGATAGTTTCCTAAGCAGCGCTCAGAACCACATGGGAAAAACACTGAAAAGAGAATGGGGATGGGCAGCAGAGGGTGCAGGGGCCTCAGACTGAGCCACCAGGTTCTTATCCCAGGGAATCTTTACAGCTTTGCCTTCACTCTAATTCATAAAAGGAACAGGAGTAAAGCCCAGATACCCATGCTTTCAGACAGTTTTAAAGTCCACGAATCTCAGACATCACAGTGTTTACCTGCTAAAAGTCACACCAAGGCTCCTGCAGAGCCTGGCTATCTTGATCTTTTGTTGGTTACAGAGGCACTTGGTGGAGGTAATTCTACCGGAGTTTCCCTACCCATCAGGCTCTGTGTATCTAACCCCAAAAGATCTCACCACCCCAAACCATCTCTTTTCCTCATAGTTCCAGAGTCCAACAAGGCCACGCCTCCCTGTGAGCCTATGGGGGCCATTTTCATTCAGACCAACACACTTAGTGATACAGAATTCCTGCCTAGCATATGTGAGGCCCCAGGTTCAATCCTCTGAAGTACACTCCAATAGGAGAATCTTGGTAAATGCCTGGGCTTTCCCATTCCATTCCTAGGCTTTCAAAGAACTAAATGGAAACCCATCACTTAAAAATAACTTCTTAGTCATCTTCCTCAATACCAACATCTGCTTTCTCTATTCACCCAAGATATCACTTGTACATCAGTGTAGTCATTTTGAATGTGTTTTTCTTCCTCCTTTCAACAAACCTATAGTTAAATCTAATTTCACAATCATCAAAGTCTATGATGTTTTCATCTGTCTTATCATTGTTTTATCTAAAACAACTATGCAATATTATGTAGGCCTAAATAGTGCCTTATGTTTTATCTGACAGAATATAAGTAGAATAATAATGTTTATTTTTATTTCTTACTCCTTATTTAAGGTTTATTCAAGAAATATGCCTGTGTCATTAAATAATGAGAAACTGTAGCTACTAAACAGTCTTCATTTTAAAAAAATAGTATACTTTGACCAATATGATAATTGAAACTTTGAACACTGCAGGTATATTTTCTTCACAACAGCAGGCACTGCCATGTTTTGCATTGACATCTGGAAAGGAAAGCTTACGTGTTTCCATGGGTTATGATCAATGTTTCTTTGTTGCTGTTACTGAATCCAGTTCTGACTTCTGCAGTTACAAATGGGGAAGTAAGTATGGGGAGAATTTCTTACCTCACAGTCTTCATAAATTCTGTGACCCTCGATTTTTACAATCAGGTCTCAGGGTATGTGAGAGCACACATGCATGATGGGAACTCTTTCCCATCATGCTGAGTCTCCCAGCACCTTTTTCTTCTGTCTGAGCACAGCTCCTCAGCTCTTTCTCCTTCAATGGTCTAGATCACATGGTTCCCACTCTTGGTGCCAGGTTCATCCAGGTCTTACTAATGGGCTGAGTTCCCATTCAGTTGTGTTCAGTCCACAGGAAATACTCACATACCATAGCAGGAAAGCTCTTTTATTTATTTTATTGGTTATTTTATTTATTTACATTTCAAATGTTATCCACCTTCCCAGTTAAACCCTCAATCCCCTCTCCCATCTCCGGTGCTTCTATGAGGGTGCTCCCCCACCCACCCACCCACACCCACCTCAGTGCCCTAGCATTCTCCTATGCTGGGTCATCGAACCTCCACAGGACCAAGGGCCTCCCCTCCCATTGATACCAAACAAGGTAATCCTCTGCTATATATGCAGCTGGAGCCATGGGTCCCTCCAGGTGTACTCTTTGACAGGTGGTTTAGTCCCTTGGAGCTTTGGGGGGTCTGGTTCATTGATACTGTTGTTCTTCCGATGGGATTGCAAACCCCTTCAGCTCCTTCAGTCCTTCCCCTAACTCCTCCATTGGGGTTCCCACGCTTAGTCTGATGGTCAGCTGTGTGCATCTGACAGAAGCCTGGTATTGCTGTCCCTGAGAGACTGTGTCAAGAAAACTCTTAAGCTTGAAGACCTAGCCCATGTATCAACATCTCTTTATTCCCAATGATCCTCTGCTATAGCAGCTATGTAACTGGTGCTTCTTATCTCCTCTGTGTGGCCCAGGCTGGAAACAGCACTAGTCACTGTTACAGCTCCAGTGTTCTTTCCTCCTCCGAAGCACTTCCTAATGCTGCCTTCTTTAGGACACAATGTGAGACATTACATTTACTTCCTTACATAGTTACCGTTTTCTACTTTACTGTGAAGAGGTACTAATTTTGTAACAAATGCTTGTTGACCATACGCGTAGTACCACGTGCTAAAGTAAAAATATTACATGCGTTTTTACAAAACCACATCATTACAATTCTTACTATTAACACATGCATAGCATACAGATCATGGGGTTCACTGTGATTGTCTACTCATTATGCAACAAGAGTATTCATCAATTTTTCTTCTTCACAGGACTCACCACCCTCTACTCTACCCTAAAAGTTCTTTTTAATTACTTTAAGAACATAACAAGTGGGGGCCAGATAGATGAGTCGCTGGCTAAGATCACTTGTTGCTTTTACAGAGAACCGAGTTTGGCTCCCAGCACCCATGTGGTGGCTTACAACCATCCATAACTCTGGTTCCAGGTTATCTGATGCCCTCTTCTGACCTCTAAGTGACTAGGCACACATATGCAAAAAAGCAAGAAAACACTCATATATATATATAATTTTTTTAAAAAAAACTTTTAAAAATTTAATACAAAATTATAACTATTTATAACTTTTAAAGACCTTTTAACAGGGAGATTGCTCTTAAGATGAATTTATCTTCCTGATCAGAATGATTTACAAGAAGGCAGAACTATCTTACATCCTTTTTATAAGTAAATCTATAATAATAAATGGAACATACAGCAATATTTAATAAATATTTCATAAGTGAATAAATTCTATTTTAATTTTTAAATTTAATCAGTATGCACATTCCATGCTAAAATATTAATGTATGTTCTGCCCTTCATATGTTGTACTTTAAAAATAAGAATTGTTACATTTTTAATTTCAATCCACAAATTATACTATTTTCCTAAAGGCATTTTGAATCTCAAACAAAATAACTTCATATGAATATTTTAAAATGTCATGAAAGAGTGGCATCAATCCAATGAAGGAAATCTTTAAGTGTCTGCTACTTTCAAGGCTTTGGGTGGAATATTGAAGTCAGAGAAAAGAATATGTCAGTATGTCCAAGGGACATAAACTCTAACAGGAGAGGAGCAGCATATGTAAATGTAATTAGGATAATAAGAAAGTATAGGATCTAAGCTATAAGAGCAAGAAGCTCATGATACTTCTTAACATCATGGAAATGTTGCTTGTATATACCAGACCCTGAAAACTTGTTCAGATTTTAAAGGAGGATTTACTCTGAGCCTATGGAAAGGTGGCCAAAGCCTGGGATTTCCTTGTATGATTTGTTTCTGTTAAGGGATAGAGCATGTAAAAGGTCAGTGTAGATGATAAAACTCTCACAGAAAATCAAATAATGGTGCGATTTCTTCTGTAGGCAGAGAGAACCCTCTAATGTCACTTGAGCAACGAAATCTGAAAGCACACTATGAAGATAAATATGAGGAACTAAAGGTTTGGGAGGAAGGGAGGTGAGCTGGCAGGTTATGGCAACACTCCTGGTGAGAGGTAATGATGGCCCAAACTAGGGCAGTGGCAATGGGAATAGGAAGTATGAAATGAATCTAATATACACAAAGATGAATAGAGCCTCACAGGTAGGAATTAGCTGTTGGGTGAGAAACGCCAGCCAAAACAATTAAGCTAATCATGTTCCCTTTCAACAAGAGAAAAGAGCATGCCATATCAAGTCCCTTTCTTAATAAAGAAAAAGAGAGGGTGTCTTAAAAGACTATCCTTCAGGAACTATGTCAAAGAAAGTCGTGTGTAAGATGAAAGTTAACAGCAGCCACACACAGGTGTAACGTCAGCAGCTAAACTCAAGAGATAGGATTGTGAATTTGGAGCTAGCCTGAGCTACATGGGAGACCCTGTCTCACAAAGCAGGACAGACATAATCATGTAAATCTTCTATAAACAAGACAGAGGAATAAAACCAACATGTTCTCTAAGGCTATGACTTGATAAAATTTATCCAGAAACAGTCACCATTGTCTTTCCTCAAAGCTCTGAAAAGAGACACTTATGGACATTTGAGACTCTTGTCACCAACTACCAGGCTGTAGAAAAAAAAAGTAAACAAAAGAAAGAAAACCTTCTAAAAATACAAGTCGTAAGACTCTCCAAAGAGTTTTCATTGCTTTTGGAGTATTCACATTATTCACCTGCATGTCTTGATGTCTTGTCCTTTAGCCTTCACCCTTCTTGCTGCATTCAAACCACAGAAACTTGCATCACTATCCTTCTTCTCGGTCAGCCTCCCCACAGCATCATAATCTCCCAGTGCATTGACTCATGCCTGTCCTTCCTTCAGGCTCTCTTAAGTTCAGGACCCATTCTGACCTCCTGAACTACAGCAGGTTAGTCCTTCCTGGCTTGTGCACTTCGATCTCCCTGCATCGCTTTCTCCACACTTGATTATAATTGTATATCTCACCACTGTAGATGCAGCTGCTTATTCACAGCTGCATCTCTATTACCCAGAAAAGGATGTACTACATAGCAGAAGATCAATACATATTTATTGAATTAACAGAGTAATGGTTAATTAAATCATTCTGGGACTCATTTTACTCATCTTTAAAATTGTGCTATTGAACTTTGATATTTCTTTAGACAAACAATTCCTATTAGTAAACTTTGTCAATAGAAAAAGATAGAATTCGGCACCCCACGTCTGAATCAGTAACCATTTCACAAAAAAAATAGTAATTGCTAGGAATAAATATAAAATTTAATTGCAATCCAATGACTCAGGTAACTAATAACAGTCTAAGATGTTTCTGTATTCTGCAAGTGCAACTCTGCAGACATTCTATCAGTCCACTTCATTGAAACACTGAGATATAAAGAATCAGAGACAGAGAAAAGTAAGCATAAAAAACTAAGAAGTTGAGTAAACTTTCCAAACGAATCATGATTCCAGTCATATTTCCTCCTCCTTGGAATTTTTTAGGACAAAAGTACATTCCATATATTTTCATAGAAATGGATTCATAAATCACATTTCACAGCACCAATTCCTATCAATGCCAACAAATAACACCCCAAGGCATTCCACTTAGTGCCAACTCTGTCTCAAGAGTTCTCAAAGTGAAATGAGTGCTTTCACATACATATTTTATACAGTGTTCTTAGGACCATGAAAAAGATAGTGTAAACAATAACTTTCATCAAGTGCTTAAAGTATGTGTGTTTCTAGACATTGCTATTTTAACTATACAGATGTATTTAATCCCCTTAATTAGCCCCACAATGTTGATGTTATCAGTATGTCCATTTTACAGAGGCAGAAACTAAAGCACACGTTGATAGAGACCTACCACTTGGAGCCAGAGCTCGGGAGCTAGACCAGCTGGCTGTAACACCCCATCTATGAAGGCATCTAGAAGTAAAATAGCCAAAGAGTTGGAACAATGATCTTATTCTGTGATTGACAATGAAGAATAACTAAAAGCCTATTGTTCTTATAAGCCTAAAGAATTAGTTAATTGATCAATTTGCTAGTGTTATTGAGTGAACATATTTAACTCTCTATGTTTTAATTTGATATCAAAAGTCTTCTCATTTCAGTAGCTTGCAAGTTAGGTGACGTAAACAAACAATTTTTAATGCCTTATTTCTTTATATTTACTTATGATTTTCTTTTGAACTCCACCTGTATGGAAGTAATGTTTGTTTGCTTGTTTCTTTCTTTCTTTCTTCTTAAACAGTGTCGTATTCCAGAAAAAATGTCTTCTATTCTTTCCTGGGGAAAAATGAAAGAATGTAAAGCAATTAAAAAGCGTATATCCATATTAGGTAAGGGGGAAGGTTTATACTAGTTTTGGTAAAAGAAAAATAAAATTGATGCATGGATGAAGTATTGGCAAGAAAAGGAATCTGCCTGCTTTGGTCACTAGCCTGTCCATCTATCCCAACCGGTATATTTACATGTTAGCTAAACCTTAATTGATTTATTAAACTGAGTTTGCAAGTCAAAAAGAAAGAAGTTCTGCGGATGTAATTACAGGAATACAAATCAGGAGAAGCAACTTTTAATGAATAGTAATTTCCCTTCTTGAAACTGACCGTAAGTCCCTAAGAGGAGGATAGAGAAGCTTGAAACAGCCCTTTCTCTCCATTCAGAAGTGATTGTGAATTAATTGCGTAGTTTAGCTGAACTTTGTTTTTCTGAGTATCCAAGGAGAAGATTTCTCACAGACTGCGTATTTTTGCTTATTTGTAATATATACTCAGTTTGACACCATGTGTGCTCACTGGAAAGTCACAATTCCCAAAACAAACAGGAAAATGGAGCTAAATAATCTTCAGTGAAAGAGAAGGGGAGGAGGGAGAGAGAGATAAAGAAGGAGGAAAGAAAAAGAGGAAGTAGAATGTTTTAGAAACTTTAGTGTGATAATTTGGTTTTAAACAGTCTCAACAATCCTTATTGACATCAAAAGCTGATGATAAAGTCAAAATGTGCTCATCAATGAAAACACAAGGTTGTGGCACATACGCCTTCATTGATTCGGTTAGAAAAGCACTTAGTATGAATTGTATCTCTATTCGAGCATTAACTGGGCTATGCAGCTACAGCAAAGAGCAAATGCAAGCATTTGCTGATAAATTTCAATACTTCTACTTATTAATTTTTATAGTAAAAGCATAGAATTCTGACTTAACCAAATAAGGCAATGCCATGTGTGGGCATACCATTTCAGTTAACTAGTTAGGATTAATTTTACATTGCTCATTCTATCATTTATTTCATGTTTCATGTATTCTATTGTCCTCCAATTCCACAGGGATAAACTGAGTTTATATGTCAAGCCTGAAACTGTTCTAAACAGTTAGGATGGAATGACAAAGAACAATAGCGACAAAATCCCTTGCATCACAGGCCTCTATTGGCAATTTTAAAACTATACATTCTCAAATTAGAAAAGAAGTATAAATTCCATTATAGTCCTTTATCTACTATTTCAGGCAAAAAAAAAAAAGAGAAACATCTGCATAGGAATGGACTTCAGGCTTCCCTGAAGTTATGAATGGAGGAAGGCCTAAGACTTCTACATTACTGGCAGATGGTGACCACAAAAGGAGCCCTGGGAATAGAATCATTGATAGCTTATCATATGTAAAATCCTTCTGATTAACTTAGTGTACCCTGGTACATCTACCTGTTTTTCCAGAAATGTCTGTTCACATTTGTGTGTCAGACTTGTAGTTTGTGCTGGCAATATAAAATATGACCTCAAATAGTTCACAGACTGCTTGAGAAAAATTCATAGAAAATATGATATGTATAGATCCCACTTGGTGATTATAAGCACAATATAATTCAGGAGATACTCATCAACATCTAGAATCAGAAAAAAGTTTTCTCATGCTTTTTCCTTGAGGTTCTTAGAAAAACGAATTGTTCTGAAAATAAGGTATTTGAATTGACCTTTAAAAATTTGTATTCAAATGCTACTGGAAAACATGATAGGTATCTATGAAAATTTTCATAGTAAATTTTCAAGTAATTTACTTGTCAATGTTTTTCTGAATATTACAAGATATATTTGTAATGGCATTAAAAACGTGAAGCAATTAATAAGTCAAGTAAAGTTAAAAATCACCATTAGCCAGTAAACTCATTTACTATTATAATACTTGCATAAAGTATAATAAGCCAGAAAAGAAGAGCCAGTATAAAGAACTATAGCTAATGTAATCAATAAATATGAGGAAATTTTTATTTTTTATTTATCAATAACCATTACTTAGAAATTTCAAATTGAATGATAGGCCATTAATTATCTAGTAGCAGACTACTTTATGAACAAGATAACTTGTGGTAAAAATATAAACAAGGAAATATAAAGGACCTGAGACCAAGGCCTCATATGATTTTTAAAAGATGACATATTAAAACATAACTTAATGTACTATGTGCTTCACAATGTCACTCACATCAAAGATGGTAATAAATATAAGGTATTACACTTGCCTGGCACTCATGAAACATTAATAACTAGTAGTCACTAACTAGTAATTGACAAGCCTAAATGGACCAGTACCATGAAAACAAAGCAAAGAACATTTCCCTGAGAAAAAACTGTGTTACTAGGGGATTAATAGGGATAATAACTGAGAATTGTGATGGAATCCAGGTGTTCGTCATCACAAAAGTCACTGGCAGTTACACAGAGTATGATATTAGAAAAGTAACGGAAAGAAAAGTTGGAGTTCAGGAACAAGGGGCCACTGTTCCTCCTTTGAGTAATTTTTCAAAGGTTGGCAAATAAATGGAGTATCTAGAGGGAAATGCAGATCAAAGAAAAGTCCATAAATATTTCTTAAATTTGACTGAATTATGTGTGGTATGGTTCTCTGAAGATGAGATTGAACAAATAGTACTGGGACCACATGAAAAGTTAAGGTAAAATCAAAAGATTTTTATAAGAAGTTGTTTATAGTGTCTTAACTTTAAAATAATGGTATGTGACATAACATTCTGACTGTGTAAAGCTTTTTGCCTAGAGGAAAAGACAGTGATTCATCAAGTATCTCAAAGAATATATAGGCACAAGTGTAATACATATCAGAAAAAGCAAGAGAGAGAAAGATATGCAAGACTAGGAGAGCTTAATGCCACAGAAAATGGGCTCCCATAAAAAATGAGAGCTGGAGACTTGGGAGGTGTCATATTCAGTAAACTGCTTGCTTGACAACCATGAGCATCTGTGTTCAAGTCCTTAGCACCTGATTATAAAGCTAGATGCATAAGCTCACATCTGTAATCCCTGAGCTTTGAGGGCAAAGCAGACCCCTGAAGCTCATGGATGATCCAATTAGCTGAATTAGTGGGCTCCTGTTTCAGTGAGAGATACTGATTTATAGTAAAGTAGAAGGCAAGTAGGAAAGGCATGAGATGTTAACCTCTGGCCTCTACATCCACACAGGAGCATGCATGTGTACCAGACACACACACACACACACACACACACACACACACACACACACACACTACAACTGAATAAGTAAGAGTTGACTCCATATAAAGGGGAAGAAATCAAGTTGTATTCAGAAAAATGGATAGGCAGGATCATAGATCATATACTATGTGAAAGGAGAAGAGACTGGACCAGAATAGTGAGCAGCAATGTACGTGCTTTATACTAAAAGCAATAAGATTATCATTTAAGTGCCTAGAAAAGGAAGAGGATCATTCATTCATTTATTTAAAATAATGATGCAATATTCATAGGAAAGTGAAAGATGAAGTGGGTTTAGGAATCAGAATAGATACAAATAGATTTAAGTGATTGTGCAGAGTACAGAAATGGGGAAGAGTTGGCAAGTGGATGGTTTCATGAAAAAAATTTAGTAATCAAAAGAAGAAAGGTATTGGTGTGTCAAGTATGGGTAGTACACATTATCTTGACTTTTGCATAATAGTTTATGACCTAAAAATGAATTGATCAAGCACTACAGCACTGAGGCTGTCTTTTAAAAAGACAGCTCAAAATCACTTTTGTATTAGAAGTGCAGATCAGATTCTAAACAATGCTTATCTCAATTGTTTTTGACACTCTAAAAAGAAACAAGTCATTGTTGATGAATATCCATTGTGTCCTAGGGATCTGGGAACAAAGAGTGCATTCAAAAGCTATGCGAGGCTCATCTGAAAGAAATGACAAAATCCTCTCTACACAGTACAGCCTGCACAACTCTGGTGTAAACAGATGAAGGTTACATTTGGCTGAGAAGCCCATAGGGGGTGATTCACCAGCACAACTACAAGATTCAAGTGCATACTCGTCTTCTCTTAACATACTGTGCTAGTAAACCAAAGACATGCATCGCACCAATCTCCATCTCACTTGAACCTTCTAGAACTAAGGAGCAGTAACAGCAAGGACTTGGGGAAGTCTGGGTACCTTCATTTATACAACAGCAAGCAATTTTCACTACAAATCTGAGTTTTCTTGCTTCTTTTTTTTTTTTTTTTTTCAGTTTTCTGGGAAGAACAGTTAAAAGTAACTTAAGTCTTAGAACATAAGAGTTTTACTTCAGGCATTACTATTGATTGTGGTAACTGTGAAAGCATGCTTAGAAAAATACAGTTTTCATTAGTCAAACTTTACCTAATTTACATTGTGCTTTAGTTCTGGTTTATTCTACTATCGCCAAACAATGCATCTGAGAAATATAATGAAGTAGGTGAGTACCGTACCTAGCACTAGAAAGCCATGTTATGAATCTCATAGCAACCTCTTATATGGTAGAGCATCCTCGAAGATGTAAAAGATTTCTCCAGTCTTCCTCACAATTTTGCTCAGATCATGGAAAATAACAACCATAAAAGTGCCCAGTAGGGCTTGGCTCTTGGTAGGTCTTCATTAACTATTAACTGCAACCTACTAAGGTAAAGAGACTTTCCACTTATAGCAATGTTCACAGATATATTTATTTGCCTTTGTGCTAATCAGAACAATATCTTCCAATTAGCCATATTAGTTTATCCCTCTTTTTATAATCCATATGGATGTTAATTAAATGTCCCATCAGTCAATGCTTTCCATTTATCCTTACAGAATTTGAGATTTTACAGAATTATACACTTTTCTCTGTATATCATCTCGTGTATTTTTCTGCTTGTGAAAACTACGTGTGTGGTCTGAAAGTTATGGAAATGAGAATTTCATATTAATTATTTCTTGGCATGAGAAAGCAAAGCAATGCAGAGACTTTTCTGGGTGTCTTCATGCAGGATTGCTGTAACTTTAATAACATCTACACTGCAGAGATGACAGAACTGATGCATATTTTTAAATGTTAGCTCAAAGTGTCAGACATTTGCTTATAGTCGGCAAAATCTTAGGAACAAATTTCAGGTCTACACAGCAACGTGGGCTGGTAGACATATTTTCTGTCATTCACATCTTATGAATACTCTTACCAGCTAATCATTTTAATCCACATTGCATTGTAATCTTCGCGTTCTTGGAGCCTTGAAGTTAGAAATAAGAACTTTATGTTAATGATAATTACAGGAACAAGTTGAAATGTATTTTAACAAAAGCATGAGATACAGAAAGTCAAATAATCCTGAGAGCTTTTTCAGCTTCACTTAATAAGCAGAAGAAGCTGGGATGAAACTTGTGGAATTAATAACCCATTTTATAGAGAAAGAAAAGAATCTTGCATCTCACACCATGAAAAATCTGATCTGATTAGATTCTTTTTTCTCTAGGAGGTGCCTTGGCCCTTGAGGTAAATGAAAAGTATTTCAAGAGATCATTTAGCCTTCTACAGCCAAAATATGACTCTGCAAAGCACCATCTCTGTCAGTGTTAGTGTGCTTAACCCTACAAAAACTAAAAATCTATATAGCCTTAATATGTTCAATTATGGATGTTTGTGGATTATCTTTAACATCATCTAAACACTGCTGTTTGTTAAATAAAAGACTTTGCATTAAGAAATGGATACCCCTTTCTAGAAGTCACCTGAACCAGAGTTGCGTCTTTGGAACAAGATGATTGCTTTTTTTTTTTTTTTGTTTTTGTTTTTGTTTTTTTGTCATTCACATGATACAAATAGCTCTTCAAGTTTTAGAATCTCTTTTCTTTCCAAATCAACTGTGGTGTCCAAACCAGCTGTTGTCCTTTTCATGAGTAAGAAAAAAAAATGACTTGTTTACAAAATACATCTTACTCAAAAGGTAGATTGAAAAACTAATGTGCTTAATGTTTATCGGGTAAATTGGGAGACTGATTGGGGGACCCAGGCACAGCTGAGCACCATTATGTCCATTTATACCTTCTCCTGGCAAGTTCTTCAGTTAGTGAATTTCTTGCCAAAATCCACATCAGATATTTTGTTGTATAACTTAACTACCCAGAATAAATCTTTGACGCTAAGGTTGTCATAGGAGACTATGAAATAATATGAGTGGGAACATTTATATAAAGCATATTTCTTTCCGGAAGTTTGATCTCATTTTCAAGCTCAGTGCCTCTGACAGGAAGAAGGCAGCAGGAAGCAACTTATCAAATCAAAGGCTTGTAGATCATCTCTATTGAAAATGTCAAAATCCCTCAAAATTATTTTGTAAAATGAATGATGTTCCACCTATGCCATGGAACTAACAGTGCTGTGCTTGCACATCTGACCTAAATAGTGGATCTGCCTGACTGCCCCAGATTGTTACAGAATTAAGGGCAAAAAATAGTGGATGATTCAACTAAGTGCCTGCAGCACAGTAAGGGGGAATACCTGTACCTTAAGATAGGCACTATTGCATGTTTATTGTTTCGCAGTTTTTTAAGGAGTACCAGAGCATACTATAACAATCTCAGTTTGTCCTATAGGATTTTCATTACCCAGCTACCTGCCTTATGTTTATTTTCTCAAATAGGGATAGAATATTTCAATAAAGACTAGACAGAGCTTTAACTCTGGTTATATTATCACTCTACATGACCAAGCTTTGATAGAGACACAGAATAACATTTCAGAAACTCTTGATGAGAGCCAGCATTCACATGGAGTTAATCTGCTCTGAGAAAGCTCTTTGATGAAGTACGTACCACAGGTAAAACCTGTCCCATGCTCAAGCCTTGAACCACCAATCTCTCGTGTAATCTAACCATAGTTTTCAGGTTATTCACTCCTACCCTACTTGCAGAAAACTTTTGAGGATTTTCACTGGCTTTTCATACGATCTCTTCTTCAGATCACAGAGATGTGAGGTCTGTAAATAGCAAGTAGTACTTCTTTCTGGTTGCAAGCTCTAACAAAGACCTCACTCTCAAAACTCATCCTACTGAATCCAAGTCTGCTAGTCACTTTCACTCAGTCAATAAACAACAGACTCTTTAAGCAGACACTGGAGGGAGCCAAACTGTTTGCTTGAAGAGAAATTGGGGTAACTAATCAGTGTACCCTCCCACCCCCCACTTTTTTGTCCTTGCTTTCTTGTTTTTGTGTTTGTGTTTCATTCATAGCTTCTTTCCCAACTCATCCCCCACTCCATATCCAACGGGGTTGACCCCGTTTTATAGGAAACTTTTGCCGACTTTATGAGTTTATGAATACAAATTAAGAGTTTTTGAGATTTCTTATCCTCTCATCATGTTGCTACCCATCTTGTGTGTCTTGACTATTTCAATTTTCATCCTATGGGTAAGCTATTGTAATACCTCTGCATTAGCTATTCTCCTGAGTTTGCTGTGCTTCCTAGAGATTTCATTAATCACCACCAACATTATAAAAGGTAATTGAAATATCAAAATATTTTGTAGTTTGTTTTTATTATATAGGCAACCACTTACGAACAAATTTAGGCAATCAGGTTTGTATTGACATAAGAATGTGCACTTCACTCACAAGCAAGCTATTAAATAAGTATTAGGGGAATAATTCTTTCATTCATGTTGCCTTTAAAGTTGGATTCAACTGGATTTAAATTAATTCTAAGCACCACCTCCATGGCCCATTGGTTTGGTTTAACACCCTTTGATGGTGTTGTTTGGGCTTTTCTCTCACATGCTAATGAGGCATTCAGTTTAGCTGCCACAACTTCATATAATCCTTGGGCAATTCTCACACTTTCTAATGACCCTTTCTTTAAAAAGCAGGAAAGCTTGGAGAGCGGGAGAAGGAGGAAGAAGAAAAAAAGGAAGAGGAAGGAGTATGGAGAAAGAGTAGTGCTACTAGATTAGTATAAATTTATCCGAAAAATATGGTCAGAAAACAGAAATGTGTGGCTGACTGCCCTTATGATGAAAGAGCAACTGTCATTAAGAAATGGATTCATTCATGCACAGGATGTCTGTCTACTCAACCAAGAGCAAACTGCATCATTGCTTGCTTGTAGCATGGCTGATCATCAGAAAGTGGTTTATAGATCTGAAAGGAAGTCTGTTTCTTGAGAGCCTAAGCTTTTCCTTAGATATACCCTCAACATGACGTTTACAAATGACCAAATATTAACATTACGTTACAGCTTAGTTGCTCATGCCTGAGGGAGAAAGCCTGGATTAAACTGGATAAAATCAGAAGAGACAAGATGTTCCCTTATTATCCCAAGAGATTGAGCATTTCTCATTGGAGTCCTCTCAGATTCTCAAGACTTGAGCTATTGATAACTTCCTGAACCAAATATGATTGATAATCACCAAATCTAATTTCTGTACTGTCTTCATATTCTTGAAATTCTACCAAACTCTGTAACTCCGGACACTTAAAAGCATCTTTAAAACACACCTATTGTCTAGTAGACTTCCCAGTCCTGTGTGTGTTTGTCTTAACTTTGTTTGTTTAATGTTTTACACATTTTTTTCATTAGTTTTCTCTCAATTTGATGTATTGAACAAACCTAAGTTTTGTTTTGTTTTAACTTGGTTTATTGACCCATATTTTCGGTCAAGCACATGCGTATCTTTCATCCTTGGTCAAATGATTTCATAACTTCATTTGAGCAAAGATCTTAGAATAGTCCAGAATCCCATCTCTGCTCCTCCTACCACTATCATTTCCTTCCCAGAGAAATGCTAGTAATGTTAATGTCCCCCTTAACTCCAAATTCATGTTGCCAAATGCCTATTAAAGCAATTCCATTAAATGGGCTGTAGTCCCTCAAATTCCTCATGCTTCCTCATAAGTACCTTCTATGACTTCTTTGTTTTTAAGACTGGAGAGGAACTTCATAAAAGTGTAAATTAAAAATACATAAGGAGAGAAATAGCCTCTGAAAGGAAGATGATAGGAATGGGGCATAGAGACTATTCAGAGAATCTTTCACCTCTAGTAGGTCCACAGAGTCATCTTGAAACAATTCCAAGAACAAAGAAAAGGTCTGATTTTTTAAAAAAACAAAAAACATTTTAGTGGTGTCAAGATGTTTCACATCTTATGATTTTGTTCCCATAGCATACATGTCAAGTAGCATGGAGGAGCCGTGTACTATAATGAGAGCTAGTAAGTCATAGCACAAACTGATTCTTAACCCTCTGTCCCAGAGAGAAGTAAAGGAAGAAATGGACTGATTAAGACTGTAGGATCAGGCCTACATGTACAGGATCATGACCATCATGCCATCTATCTGGTAATATGCTCTTGGAAACCTGAGAATTAATACAGTGCATCAAGTTAATTACATTCCCAAATGACATCTTAAATACACTCCTCTTTTCCATTCGTAATTTTATCACCAAACTCATTGTGTTTTGTATCAAAGTCCCTGCTTGACCAATTTCCTAAGTCTTTCCTAGTCTATCATCCAAAATACATCTATGAATTAAGCTTTTCTAAACACTTATTTCATTTTGTCCCTGTTTGAAACTCTCTTGGCCTCAAAAACACTGAAGATATTACTCAAGGGTAGGGTGCTTGCCTACCACTCATAAGGCCCTCGATTTGTTTCCCAGAAAATAATAATAATAGTAGTAGAAGTAGTAGTAGTAGTAGTAGTAGTAGTAGTAGTAGTAGTAGTAGTAGAAGAAGAAGAAGAAGAAGAAGAAGAAGAAGAAGAAGAAGAAGAACAAGAACAAGAAGAACAAGAACAAGAAGAAGAACAAGAACAAGAAGAACAAGAAGAACAAAAGCAAGAAGAACAAGAACAAGAAGAACAAGAAGAAAAACAAGAACAAGAAGAACAAGAACAAGAAGAACAAGAAGAACAAGAAGAAGAAGAACAAGAAGAAGAAGAACAAGAAGAAGAACAAGAACAAGAAGAACAAGAACAAGAAGAACAAGAAGAAGAAGAACAAGAAGAAGAAGAACAAGAAGAAGAAGAAGAAGAAGAAGAAGAAGAAGAAGAAGAAGAAGAAGAAGAAGAAGAACAAGAAGAACAAGAAGAACAAGAAGAACAAGAAGAACAAGAAGAACAAGAAGAAGAACAAGAACAAGAACAAGAACAAGAAGAAGAACAAGAAGAAGAAGAACAAGAAGAAGAAGAACAAGAAGAAGAAGAACAACAAGAAGAAGAACAAGAACAAGAACAAGAACAAGAACAAGAAGAACAAGAAGAACAAGAACAAGAAGAACAAGAACAAGAACAAGAAGAACAAGAAGAACAAGAACAAGAAGAACAAGAAGAAGAACAAGAACAAGAAGAACAAGAACAAGAAAAAGAAGAACAAGAAGAAGGAGGAGGAGGAGGAGGAGGAGGAGGAGGAGGAGGAGGAGGAGAAATAATCTTTTCTGGAATAGATATCTCAAAAAGATTTGAAACTAAGTGTCCAAGACTGTGCTCATTCTCCAAAAAGACATTCCCTCTCCATGTCTCAACACTATTCCACTGAGATTTCAAGTCAGAAATATAACCATAATAAATCTTGACTCTTCTCCTATTCCATATCTAGGACTTTCTAAATACAAAGATTTTTAACTCTTACTATATTATATATATTTTCTTCCTACCTATCTTTACCTGCCTTAAATTATATCTTTGTTAGTTCTCACTTAATAAACTGCAATACTTTTTCCTAACTTCACTGCCTACAGTACAGTTCTGTTCCCTCAAAAGTCAGCATGTTACCTAATATGTAACAAACTGGACGTATTTAGTGCAACAAGGATTTATTATCTCACACAGTACTTTAAGATCAGGTTTCACTGGAGAGTTTTGGCTCCTGCACTCCTAAGATTGAATTCAAGCTGTAGACTAGATGTTAAGTAATAAGATAACTTGAGAGGCACAGATGAGTTTACTGTGTGGCTGTAAAAAAAAAAAAAACACTTCTGTGACCTGTGAAAATAAGACAAACAGGAAGTCTTTTGTGACTAAGTAGTCACAAAAGTTGTCCTCATTGTGTCTATTTTATCCTCTTTGTTAGAAGTGTTACCACTATATTTACACCATATCACAGAAAGGAAAATTAGAATCTACTTTATAAAAAAGTCAGCATCTTAAAGTTTGCAAATACATTTCTTAAATCACCACATCCAGTACTCACTCTTTCAAGTTAAAAAAAAAATCTGCATAAATTTGTAACTGTCATCTTCATTATTGAAAACCTAAAAGATGTCTTCCAGCACCCAGCCTTCAGGAAGCACTTCTTTGCTTAACTTTTCAGACCCAATTATCTGATTTCTAAGTCAGCCTCTGGCTCTAGTTCTATTACTCTTCCATATGCTATCTGAGAACAATGAATTACTGATTATTTATTCCACATAGTCTTAACTCTACGAATTGCTCAAACTATACTTACCCTGCACCTCCATAACTGACTGAACTGCATTCATCTATTAAGTACAGGCATAAGCCACCAGCTGAGAAATGTCTCCAACCAGTTAGTATAGGACTCATGTCTTCTTAACTTCCTAATATGCCTTATCATTTGTCTTAGTCACTGTTTTATTGCTTTGAAGAAGTTGCCATTACCAAAGCAACTCTTATAAAAGAAAGAATTTAACTGGGGGCTTGCTTACAGTTTAAGGGGATTGGTAAATTATCATCATGGCAGGGAGCATGGAGGCAGGCCATTGTGGTAGCTCAGAGTTGCAACCTGATCCATATGTCAAGAGGGACAGAGAGAGAGAGAGAGAGAGAGAGAGAGAGAGAGAGAGAGAAAGCTTGGATGAGCTTTTGTAACCTCAAAGTCCACCCCCAGTGACACACTTCCTCCAACTAAGCCACACCTCCTAATCCTTCTCAAATAATGCCACTACCAGGTAACTAAGCATTCAAATATATGAACCAGTAGGAGCCATTCTTATTCAAAGCATCACATTACTATTTTTATTACAATACCTTGTTCCTATTTATACAAAAAACTATAGGTTTATTGAAGGGAACATATTACATAATTTTTATTCCTTTGTAGCTAGGGGAACAATAATTCTTTCGGTAGACAGTTGCTAGAGTCTCAAAGTTTAATTGTGAAACCATGATACCCTTCATCTTCAGGTTTTCTTAAGGAACCAAGAGTATGATCAAGGTGATCTGGGAGTTTTTAGGTAGAGTCTTTTTAGTCCTATCTGGGAAACTATCACTTTATTCAAATAGACCTTTCAATCTAGACCACCCTTCATAGCATGCCACCAAAGGACAGTTACACTCGATTCTAAGTTGCTAAAGAGTACACTATATTCCGATTTCTAGAGTACTGTATCTGCCTAAACTAGAAACCTCAAGGTAGCCAGGAGTTAACAACTCAAACAACTGCAGGTTAAGAAACAGTCAAATCCACATACAAGGAAAGTTATAGTCTATGAGTAGTTCTAGCAAAATATCCAAACACAGTCATCCAGTGTTACAGCTTAAGTAACACTTGACTTGACTCAGTGGCTTATAGGTAAAGCTAGAAATGATAGTAAATATTATACTCTATCATCCCAAACCATTATCCTAAGTAAGTACACGTAAATAGAATAACATTTATATCAAATCCAGTCTTTTGCTTTATTCAATTTCTTAATAGAGACTTAAATTCAAAAAAAACCCAATAAACTTATTAAAGAAAGCATGAGATTTATGTTTTCCAAAATATTTTTCTCACTGAAATATAACTGAGAAAATTACCAAAAATAATTAGAATGACTTTTAATGTTAGAATTAAATTCTCTTTAATTAAAAATATACTTTTATTATATTAATCCCTTCAAAGTTGGCAAAGATATTAGAAACAAGTGTTTAAAAAAAGAGAAAAGCAACAAATTATGTCTACAAGATGATAAAACTATGACTGCATCCCATATGTTATTGTCCCTTAAGTATAAAACAAAAACAAAAATACCAACTCTTAAGCCTTAGGCACTTTTTCTCCAAGCTAAAGCCCTCAGAAGAAGCTACACTATTTCATCAATATTTTTATAGGATTCCAAGCCAAGAAATTCTGTAAAGATTACCAAAGGATCTGATGCAGCTTCTGGCAAGACATAAAGTACATCTCAGAAGAAGCTGGGAAAAAATGTCTGCTAGAAGACTTGCTTATCTGATCAAAAGGATTTTAGATTAAAATCTGGAAAACAGAGAAACATGCTCCCAAATAAAACACCAAATTAAATACTTTGGTAAATAGGTATAATATATTGAATACTACCAGTAAGAAGGAGGAGAGAATGAAAGAAATACATATTCCAATCAACCTACAAGGCAGGAAAAATAACGGAACAAAGAATATACTTTAATGGTGTAACAAATAACTAAACATGCAAATTAAAAGTAGATTATATAGAACGTAAATGGATAAGATTATCTTCTCTTTAAAAATTATGAACAAGTTCATAAATATTATTTTAGCAAGTTTATTTGAGTAAGCATAAGGAAAGATCTAGACATGCCACCAGGAAGTGTGCAATTATGTAAGCATACTTGTTTAGATGGAGTGTAGGAATAAAACTTTTCAGTTAGACCTGTCTACATATCAGAAAGTGACAAACTCATAACAGAGTAATGTGCATTTAACCAGCTTTTCATCTATGGATGAAAATTCTGTAAAATTGAGGCTAATAGGTACGAATAGAGGTGTTAAACATCATCATGACAAGTGTGGGGTCATTCTTGCATTTAATTCTTTGTAGCAACGTTCACCAAGACTTTCAGCATGGTTCTTAGTCTCATAGGACCTCTAACCCACTCTTAATTGTACCAGACCATGTACATTAAGTGAAAACCCACTAGCATCCAGAAGCTGGTTCTAACTTTAAAAGGCCAAGCCATAACAATGAAATATATGAAAATTTATTACATCAAATTGTGAATTATGGGTGATTTTTGTTTTAGTGCTTAAGCTGTCTTCTGGTTTTAAAGTTTTTCACTAAATATTCTATTTATAAGTGAAAAAATGCATTTTAAAGGTCATGTGCACAGGGTAGAAGAAAGAGGACACGAATATGTATGGAATACAAGAATGCTGCAAACTTTTCTAGGGTGTCAAAAATGCAGAAGCAATAACAGGCTTATGAATAATGCTAAGAATAGATGAAAAGAAATGTTTAAGTTGTGTTTAAAATAAGAATAAAAAGATAAGCTAAACCCAGTTTTTAAACAAGGAAGGTCATTGCTAACATTGCTTAACATAGATGGCACATGGCCAATCTAGGGTTTTGTACAAGGACAATTCTAGGGTATCTAAGAATGAGGTAAAAGAGAACTTATCTCGGGATTTCATATCTCCAAGGGCAGGCAACTTATATCCCAATGTCTAGCAGGGGCTTTCTGGTTTAATCAAAAATATTTCAGACATCATCTCTGAGAAATCATAGCAATTAAAAAACAGACTTAGCAATGTAGTCAACTTATAATTTCAGCACAGGAGAGACAGAGTCCAAAAGATCAGGAGTGCAACACCAGTATTGACAATATAGCAAGTTGGAGGTCTACATGAGAGCCTGTCTCAAAAAAATCTGTACATCAACAAATATTTGTTTCTACAACAAGGGCATAAAATGATTTCTGCAAAGTGTTATACTCTAATATTAACTCTGTTTCTAGAAAGAGTCTCTAAGGAGATTGTGACCTTCAGAGCTCTTGTTGTCAGCATTTCAGTATAAGGCATCTCTGCCTCATGATAGTTAGTAGACAGTAGATCAATAAAGGTGAGAAGTGTATGGTCCATAATCATTAGAACATTAGTTCTTTTCTAATTCTGAAATTCTGTGATATGGAATATTATGTTTTTATTTCATGTGACTTTAAAGATCTCATCACTTAAGTTGAATTTATAGCTTTAAGTACATATTAATAGTTGCATAAATGGTTGTATCATATTGATTACTATGAGACTTTTGATTCATCTTATTTATTGTAATGGCATGCTATGGGTCTTTAATCTCTTGTCTGATCATTTTATCAATAATCAGAGTAATGAATACATAAGTGGCAGAGATATATCTAGAGATGTTATCAATTTGTGGAGGAAATATACTTAAGTGAATGAGTATAGGTTCTAAAAGAATCCAGGTAAAATAATTATATTCTAAAACATATATAACTGTCTTCATTAAATATAAGTGATTAAACCACTTTAGAACTGTTTAACAAATATAACAGAACTACATTGGTAGTTTTTCCACGGTAGATATTCAGACTTTAGTAATCTTTAAGTTGAATATAGGCAAAGTTTACTTTGGGTAATCACACCAAGTTATCTAGAGGATCTAAATATGAAGAAGAGATGTTTTGTTTACCTACATCTAGCTCACCTGCATGAATAAGTAAAATTTAACATAGCAAAAAACTCGTATTTAAAATGCTGAAAGCAATCTCCTTACTGTGTGCAACACACTAACTATGATAGTACCAAATGTCCATTTCCTCTTCCTGTTCTTTAGCTCCTTAACCTACCACTTCACTCTCTAATCTTACACTGTGAAAACTGAGCTATTTCCCCCCTGGGTTCTTTTGCCCATGATGTATACTTTCCACAGTACCTTGTAATGTAATTTAGTCAGGTGAAAGACTTTAATACATAAACAGCTGTGAAATGATTGCAGAGGAATGGTAACAGTGACTACAAGAACTACATAAATGAGAAGCTCAGGGTACTGGATTCATACAACTGGCCTGTTTTCTGACATTGGCCTTTTGGTTTCCTGTGCTCTGAGGAATTAGTTATACATTATACGTTATTATGCTTTTATTTATTTATTTTGTATCCATATGTTTGTATGTATGTATCTATGCTCACCCATTCCTTGGTCCACATGCAGAGATCAGAGGACAACTTCTTGGCATCAGGGCTCTCACCCTGCCATGTGGTACTGGAGTTGAACTGAGGTCATCAGGCATGGGAGCATGCTGAGCTTCACATTCTGAGCCATCTCGCCAGACCTTAGCTACACCTAAGGAACCAATAGCAAACATAATTTCACAGATAATTTCTTTTGATCCTTCACAGTTCTGATACCTTGCCTGTTTATGTGGAATGATCCATTCCCTCCCCAGGTCAAGAGACGATGAGGAGTCCCTATCCTTTACCTAGGATCTCTTCCCATTCAGGATCTCCTTTTCCCCTATTCTTCTTATACCTCTTCTTTCTTTTCCTTCTCCTCCTCCTTCTGGACAAGTTTTATATGAGTATTGTATTTACATCATATTACATTCTAAACCCCCTATACTCAAACCTCCCCTGTGCCTTCCTACTCCCTCTCAAATTCAAGATGTTTCTTTAATCACAATAGTTGCAAACATATAGATCTAATCTACCAATTTCATTCAGTGGTGCACTTACGTATGTACATTAAGAGCTGGCCAATTAGCATTAGATAACTTGTCAGGGGTTCATTCTGAAATCTGATTCTCCCTCTGGCAGCTGACATTGATTGCTTGTAGCTCTCCACCTAAGGACAGGGCCTGATAAAATTTTTCCTAACCATGTGGGCATCTTGTTGGATGTTATACAAGTTTTGAATAGGCAGTTATATTGTTGCCAACTCATAGTCTTAGTTCACAATATGACTTGATGTTAAGCTAAACCTTAAAGCATCAAATTAACCTAATGTTCTAGTAC
>JADRCH010000169.1:441929-454403 GCA_019843965.1 Rhynchomys soricoides
AGACTCTGTGTATCACCAGTCCCTTGTAAATCCACGCCAGCCAGACTGTGTCACGAAGCTGTCTGTTCTCATGGTGTTCTAACTATATCTTTAACTTTTACTTTGTGTGTGTTTGTGTGTGTAGATGTGTCCATGTGTGCAAACATGCCTATGTGTGTGTGGGGCATAGTGCATTCCACACGTGCATGTCAAAGTCACCGGGCATCTATGTGAACCCACTTATCTCCTTTCTTCACATGGGTTTCAAGGACCACACCTGGACCAGGCTTATGCAACAAATGTCTTTAACTGTAAGGCTATCTCACCGGCCCATTTAGGGACTATTTTTAAAGCCCCAGTATTGTCCCTAACTTAAGTGCATCTACCACAGAATAACAAAATATATTGACGGGAGTTATTAAATAAGAAACTAGTCACAAGAAACAAACAGATTTTAACAAAGCACGAAGTAGAAAGTAGCTACAGGCATTGCCATTACAAAGAACTTATATTCTTTTTAAATATTCCTTTGTTTTCAAAACTCCCAATATGTCTTACTACTCAATGACAGTAAGTTGTTTTGGCATGAATATAAATTTCAGCTCTGATCACAGGCTAAACTATATAACCAATGGAATACACATCCAGTATATACAAGAATGAATAAAATGACTTAAAGTTTAGCTGAGAGCAAATTTTATAGTAGAGAAAATTTCTGTGGAATGCGATAAAGAGAGTCAGTGTTCACTTCCTGGGGTAATTATATACTAATATTATTCTTTAATATCAGCATGGTACTGGACAAAAAAACCTCACATTCTGTACCCATATTGACTTGTTAGTTTTGTTAATGCCTCAGAGAACGTCTGTTCTGCAAAGACTCTGATTGATGGGTCATTTAGTAGGTAGAGAGCAAGATAAAGCACACTAGGCTTGAAGGCATGCACTTCATGAATACAGCAAATTTACAGTGTCAGAAGTTTGGCCCAGAGATATTTCCAACACATTGAAAGCAGATCTGTCAGGGGGCTTTGTGAACATCCTCAAGAAATTGATGTAAAATGTCAGGATGTCATTTTATTGATTTGCAACACAAACAAAAATGTCTTTAGATGATAATAATACCTAAGTCGGTGTATGAAGCCTGAATGATACTTTTTACATAGGCCTAAACAGGAATCGTATTCATAATTAGGAAATGATTTGAAAACCATGAAATTAGAAATAAAAGAGTTAGTTAAACTAGGGGAATTCATTAAGCAGCACATTTCTGATGGCTTTCCAGGAGTCCTTTGGTTCCTGGCAATGTGTGCCCTATGAGAGATTTCTTCTCTGATCTTTAATTGAGGAAAACTAGAACCCACAATCTTACTTTTAAAATTCTTGGAGAAGCTTCCCACCCGCCCACTACTACTAACCATGACTTTAATTTTCCATTTTAATTTGTACTGTGGTTTAATTAGCAGCCTTGGTCCTGCCTTGTAAAGCATGTCTACATTTCTCAGCCTGAATAAAAATCGCCATACACTATTTAGTGAAGCCAGATAGTTATTTGTGTCTCAATATCTTGACACAGGATGATTATGCTAGCTAAAAAGTGGATGCTGTGCAATACTGGATCCTTTGCCTGATGTTTTACACAAAATAATTGGCATTTCTACCAAAATGTAATACGGCTGTGTAACTTCATGTTTTGTTTCTGCTGTCATATATTATTCTTGGTGGCTAGAAATCCACATTGATACTTTAAGATCCATAACTTCAAATATATACAATGGATTATATTAGCATCACTAATAACTTATTTTCTACTAGTTTAAATAGATTTCAACCTGAGATTAATTGAACTTAATTGTTTTGATATAATTTTTTTTCAATTTAAATATTCACACTTTTGACTTTTCAGAACTCCAAAAGCAATCTAAACAGTTAAAATCTGTTATCCAGAATTAAGTTGGAAACACAAATTTCTATTAACTGTTTTTCATAACTATAAGTCTAGTAAACAACTAAAGATAATAAAATTAAAAGACAATATGCAGTTTTAAAACATTTCAATATTATTACTTTTGCAATGTCACTTGTAATAAATAATAAATATTATTATAGCCCAAAATTGCTAATCCATTAGATTAAAAAAAAAACTTTACTGCAAATGAAAACTGATCCAAAAGAATGAATTTAGAGACCTTAAAATTTCGATCCTGAGACAAATTCCTAATGGCAGAGATAACAGCAGTGAAATGCCTGAGAGGCTCCTGTCTTTCATCTTGAAGGTTAAGGCAGTTCAGGGTTAGTTGTATTATTTCTTACTCCTAAAATTTCCTCACTTTTATATTCAATATAATGTGCTTCCTTTGTTTTAACTCCCTTTGTGTCACTCACAATTTGCCCAACATTTTTTTTTAATCGTGGACGTTTGATTACATATTACTTATTCCACAAGGAAGCAATACCCAACCATAACCACTCAAACTTGGTGGCATTGCAATTTCAGGAACGTAAAATTTGAGAAGAACAAAATAACAAGCTATATATCTGAAAATGTTATTCAATTTGCAAGACCAGCCATTTAATTTTAATAAGTATAGGCTAAAATGACAATTTAAGGCTTCCTTGAACTAAAAAAATATGTATATCTATTTTAGATGAAATGTATAATGATCTTGCTAAACCTAATGATCTATATCTGTGATCCCAGCACCTGTGAACTGAAGCAAAAAGGTCATCTGTTATTACTTTGAAGATAGCCTATGCTATATGAGGCCCTGTCTTTTTTTTTTTTTTTTTAAGGCCTATACTCTCTTACCAATTTCTCAACAAAGATTATTGTTACATTGGGCCTTAAAGCAATATTTATAAATATGAGTCATTTCTCACTTCATGACTCTTTAAAGAAAAAAAAAAAGCGATATTGATATGTAAGAGAGAGTTAGTACATTGTCCAAGACAACAGAAGCAGGAGTGCTTGCAGAGATGGTACTACAGCTATGCTTCCCAAGAAGCCATTTTTGCTGTTCTTGATCCATTAAGGAAGCAATCATGAAGTTGATCTGGGTGCGGCTAACTGTAAGTCATGTAGCATAAAATAAAAAGAGACAAATCACTGCCTGGATAATCTTGGGGGTAGTCTCTCAGTTCTTTGCATCCTTCTTTGACTGCTACAATATTGCCCTGTGGATCAATAGGATTGACTAGTGATGTCAACATCCTTCCATCCCTTACTGTATGGCTAGTGATGTCTGCATCTCACCATTCCTTGTGGTACCCTCTGCCTTCCTTTCTTTGGAGGACAGAATAAGCAAAGTTCCAGAATGGATAAAGTCTGAAGTTGGGATTTCTTAAGCAGTTCCAAATCATTGCTAGATACCCCGACATGTAAGCTTTTAGGATCTATTTGCATATATGGGAAAACAAAGTTAACACATTTTCAGTATATGACTCATATTCTAAAGCTCAGCTTTGAATCTCCTAAAAGATTCAATTCTCATCCTCCTTATGCATTTTCAACACAAAATTCAACCCTCTCTACACTGTAAGTAGAAGACAGGCAAACGAGCAAGAAGTTCTATTTTCTGCCTACTCCCCTTTCTTCCTTTTCTTCTGCAGTTTTTTGTTGTTGTTTTTGTTTTAACCATAGTATTTAGCCCTAGAAAATACATGGATATTTGACAAATTTATCACTGATGAGCTTTATTGGTTTGAACAGAGGTTAACTACACAATGCCAGGGTCAGAGCTATGATTCTATATGTCAAAAGCAACATAAATGAGGAATATTAGGGTTATTCCACAGGAGGAAAAGAAGGAAAAATAGACATAAAAGCAACTGACAGCCCACTTCAAGTCCTAAGAGTCGACTTCCCACAAGCTGTGTAAACTTTCTTTCATTAAACAAATCATGCTAGAGAGGAACTTTTGTTTTCATGTTTTTGAAACAAACAGTATTGGTCACCTGTGGTTTCTCTCACTGGAACCCTCACCAGTGAGAAAAACATGGTTTTCATTTTTCTCAGATGAATGTCTTAAGAATATATTTTTGGAATTTGAAGCCCGTGTCAATGGCTTTGTAAAAAGTGACCTAAGTTTTGTAATAAACCTAATTTTAGACTAAAGCACAAATCTTAAAGCCAATTCCCCAAAATTCCATGATGTTTAGATAGCAGAGAGCCTTTTCACAAATTCTTTGAATACAAAACACACTCAGATGTGTGGGAGAAGCTGTGCAGTAGAAAGTGACAGTGAGAAAGGTTCATGGGGTTTCAGCATATCCTGAGAACCTCTGGAAAATGGTCTTCTGTTTATTTATCTATTTGGCCATAGAAGAAATTGAACATGCTGGGCAAACACTCCATTTATATTAAGCTATGCCCCAATCCTTTTTTTTATTTTGAGTCTCACTAAGGTGTCAGGCTGGCCTTGAACTCACTCTGTAGTTCAGGATGGGCTTACACTTTTTGTCTTTCTACCTTAGCTCCAAAGAATCATGATTAGAGGTCAGTACCACCGTGCATGGCCTGAAAGAACATTCTAGAAATTCAATCTCAGGTAAAGAAGCAGAGAGATAGGGTAGAGAGAAAAAGAAATATTTGTAGCTAATATCTGCTCTAAGCTTGGGAAACAGGGGTTCTTTCATCATATACATAGTCCATCTATGAATGAAAGTCAGCCATTAACTCAAGGCCAGAATCTAGAGGCACAAAGCGTGAAGGGATGCTGCATACTGGCTTTTCCCCTGCCTGACACATAGCTTTCTTTCTTACACAGCCTAGACCCATCTACCTAAGAGTATTACCACATAGAGTAGACTGAGACCTCTTATATCAATTAGAAAGAAAGAAAGATTTCCCACAGACATGTCCACAGCCTAATATGGTAGAGGCAATTTTTCAACTGAGGTTCCCTCTTATAATTGGAACTCGAGTTTTAGTTCAAGTTCACAATAAAATTAACCATGACAATGTCTTATAAGTAGCTTATATTCAAGGGTGATGAAAACTCCGAAGAATGTATCTAAATTTAATATGACTATATCACTAAGTTCAAAAGAATCCATATGGCAGTAAAAACAGCATTATACACTTAGTCAAATTTACTTGCTTAGCTTAGTAATCATACTATATTACTAGTAGCATAATTGTTTCTGAATGTCTTACCTCCTTTTTTTTTTTTTAATGCACCTGGTCTTTTCTCACATTTCTTCTATTCTGAGCAATCTTCCTCAAACTTTAATTTGAATCTGAAAAACACTGGCTCCTTGAAGTTTAGATGATGGGTTTAGAGACACCTTCCTTGGGAAGAGTGAGACCTTCTGCCTGCTTCACACATGTGATGAACAGAGGGAAATGACATTTGGAGATTATGTAATGCTCATCTTCTGTATTACAATTGCCAGAAGTTGGGAAGGCAAATTTTCACTTCGTTCTCTAGGAATGTGCATTCATTTCTTCATCCTTTCTGCCTTTGACTACACTGAGGCTCAGCCAACTGGAATGATTCATCAGGAAATACACTGCAAGTTGATAGCATGTCAGAAAATCACAGTTCCATTGAATGTATTCCACAGAAACACATAACTTCATCATTTCTTTTCAACTGAAGCAGACAAATGAAACAGGAAAAATGCTTTTGTATCTTTTAAAGAGATCAATGCTAGGTTGATCTTTCTAGACTCAACCTAGCATTAAAAAAGCACCAGATATATATGCTCAATTATATTTAAGATGAGAGAAAATTTTAGACTTATTAAATGACCTGCCCATAACAAACATATGAGCATACATAAATATGAAAATATAATAATCTCACTAAAAATTTTGTATGTCTCCATTTACAAAATTATTTAATCCTATTATTGTCTCCTTACCATTGACCTTAACTCATAATCTTTCTGGTTAGCTCAAATATTGATTGTGGATTTTTATGTATTCTCCTACTCTCTGTTAAGAATTTACATAGCAACTTCACTAGGCAACACACCTAAGTGTTTTCAGACTGTATGTAATATTAAGTGCTAGAAGAGTGCTCATTTCTTCATAGCTTGCAGAATGTATTTTTAAGCCAAGAATCCTTTGAATGGTGCAAATTAATAAGAAAAGCAGAAAATTTATTGCTAAATTTTTATTTGATCACTTTGGAGTAAATTATACAAATATCACTGTAATCAATTCACAGAAATACATTCATGATAATCAAGAGCAACAGGATATTTTTCAATTATAGCCCGAATAGTTCCTTAAATGTAGCAGTGGGTGCTGAAATAAACCTTCTATTCTGATGCCTTTTTATTAGGAACCAGAACATTTCACACCCTCTCTTCTAAGGTCAGATATACACAGTGAACTTAAATACTGCTCACAATTCTGGCAAAAAGCAACATCAGATACCTGAAAGTTTCCAATATACCAAAAAAGCCCTCAGTTGAATTGTTTTTTACTCAACTTTAATCAACTCAATATTAATTTCATGAATTTTACCCCTAGGGGATTGTGGTTGCTATAGCTCTTACCATGAATAATCTTTGCTTTTGCAAACTGATAATTAATTCTTACACCTTGAAAATCTGAAAAGCTGAGACCTCTGAATATTTTCACATGAAAATTAACATTCTTTTCCACTATTCCTTTGAAATTCCTTCAGAGATTAACTTTCCTCATGTAGTTCAGACAGTATCAAACATCCATTAATACAGTTTCCTTTCCTCTGAATTCTCAAAGGCTTGGATTTAGAGAAACCTCAAGTATGTAAAAATATTGAAAATAAGTCAATCAATATTTACTGTGAGACAATTTCTTCTGACTTGAGAACAAATATTGAATATGTTGTTAGGCTAAACTGTCATCAGCATGTTTTCCAGGAGTAGAGTTAGTTCACCCTCCTACAGATAACGCATATTTATGAAATCAAAATAGAGATATTTAATAAAATAACTTTCTTACTAAAATACAGTTCACTTTTATTTGGCCATAGAATCTGGTAGTTGACTTCAAGATCTCAATGAGTGTCACAAAGTACTGCAATTGGACATTCCCTACAGCTACCCTTTGACTTCCTCTTTCCTTCTTTCTTTTAAATTGTCTTGCCTTTTTCTTTCAATGTCATTTATTTTTCAATCTTTGGACCATTTATTTTCCCATTAAAGTGAAACACAAAGAATGACTTTCATTACATCTCAAAGAAGTGAAGTGCTGGTCGATTGACAACATAATGTAGGTTCCCTCATTAGAGAAGTGAGAGTCATCTCTGGTTTCCATCTTTGAGACAGACTCTTCACAATGGATAACTGATTGGAAAATCAAACAGGTATTACAGACATTTTGTTGAAAGAGGAAGCTAAGACTAAAGCAGCAGATGGTCTAAGTCTTTCTGTACACTGAGCAGTGAACAAGAACACACAGTACTCTTGAAAATGAATAAGTACTTATCAAGTCTGGTGATGATAACAAAACCTTTATCTTTCCCTTTATTTTACATCCATTATTCTGAAATCACTCAGTTATATCAAATAAAACCAGAACCTAAAATAAACAGAAATTATTTGGTTGGGTTGCTTGGGTTTTATAATAATGTACCAACAGGCTTGCAGAACACATGTGTAAATTCAGGGATCGTAACTGCCCCCCTTATATAAGATTCTGACTTTAACACCCTGGGATTATAAACTATTTTTAAATTATTGTTGATGGGGTTTATTAAGATATAAACTTGAAAATAATTCCACAAAAGGTAAGGGCAATCACAGAAGTGCACTCTAAATCCTTCCAGGGCATTTGAAGGTTGTCTACCAAGAATGACGGAAGTGAGCCTTTGTTTATACAGATCTATACCGTATTGTAACCCATGTGTCAATGCTGCTGTTTAACTCCAAGGATAAATGAAAATTACATACAGGCAGCTTACAATAAACTCACTGAAACACTAGCCATTTTTGTGCTTTGATAATTCTATTATCCAAATATTTTGTGACGTTCTTTTATTCTTGTAGATAAAGGCACTCTTTTAGGTATAATTCACAAAGAAGGCTCAGGCAAAAGATGAGCACTATCTGGTATAGGCTAAAAATGGAAGACTCTATAGTGATTAGTATGCAGAAGAACAAACAGGAAAATTATGAATTAAGTAGAAGAAGCACATAGGAAGGAAGTATATGTCTCACGTGGCTATGTATGAACTATTGACAAAGTACACTATAGTTAAAGGGCAGATTAATTAGAGGTCACACAAGTACACTAGGCCCATGATCTTGATCATAAGCCAATTAACACATGGGTTGATTTTAATAATTATGTTCTTTAGTTTTCAGATAACAGCATTATTAAAAGGAAATAGTTTGTAATTTATAAGGTTGCTATGCTAACAAAGTAAGTAGCTTCATGCTTTGTATTCCCTACTAGAGACTTGTCCATATGGCTGAATATTTTTACTTAGAAGTTATTATACAATTTTGTACTCAGAATTTTTTTCACTGATTCTAACTTCGAACATATCTCTGCTGCTTTTTTAAGTCTTCTTTGAGGAAATTTACTTCCCTGGAAGACAGAATTAGTGCTATAGCAAGACTATCTAAAAACAGAATATTTCTTGATAAGATTTTATAAACATACTTCTTTGGAAAATCCATAAGCATCACCACCTACTCCATATCTTGAGTATTCCATAATATCCCTCATAAAAATATGGTGTCTCTCTCCCTGCCCACTTCCACCTTTGCTATATTCAGATATCAGATTGCCCCCATTTATCTTCATTTTATTTCATATTTTTAGAAATTTGGTTTAAATGAAACTATCCACTGCTTCTTTTGCAGTGAGGCCACAGGCAATCTCCTTAACTTCTTTAAAAAGTTTAGTTCAATCGTCTATACAATAAGCATAACAATAATAATCTCATAATATCACAGTGATGAATTAAGGATAGTATCGTGAGAGGCAATGTTTGTTGTAAATGAGAGCACAGACATTGAAACCATTCTCCCTGAGTTCAAACTCTAGTCTTACTCTTGGCTATGAGACCTTGGTCAAATTATATAGCATCATCTTGCTTCATAAGGTCAGTGTGGATGATGGTTATCATGGCACATATGAACAGGATCAAGGTTGCTATGGAGAGCAAAGGATCAAAGTAAAGCAGCTTGGAACTAAGTCTGCAATAGAAAAACTACATATTTGTTACTCTGATTGGTATAGTGTTTGGATCATGGTAAACAGCTAGTAAGTGGTTGGAAATTCAAACAGGATACTTAAGTACCTCTAATAATTAGTGTTTTTATTTTACTGAGCCTAAATGATATGCAACTAGTTTACTTACTAACAAATTACATACGGGGTGGTGATAAATCTTAGCAGTAGTGGGATAGAATATCAAGACTTGGGTTACAGAATAAGGAAAGAAAGATGAAGGCAGGGTGGACAGGGAAAGAAAAAAGATAAAAGGAAACTGTAAATTACCAAGTGCCAGACATTGTTTTGAGCGTTTTTAATTTGCACAAGAACCCTATGAAAAAGTTACTGTCATTATTCTTACATTAAAAACAAGAAATATGAAATACATAGAGAAAATGTAATTAACCTACTGTAACTAGGAGACTCCATCCCTTACCCTACCTAGTGTGGTGTCTTAGACTAGAACTCACTCAGACTATCTGATTCCTGAGCTCGTACTCCCTACCATGGCACTGTGTGCTTTTCCAGAAGGGAAAACATTCATCCCATAGGCCCTTTTCTAATTCAATCTTCTGGGCCACGTGCCAAGCACCATAAGCCCCTTCTTGACACTAGAACAATCTATGGGAACAAGTTCTATAAACATTCAGGATCCATGCTCAGTGGTCTCTCTCTGATTTGTGTCAGCAATCATCCCACCCACGCCCTACAGTGGCCACACACAAAACCCTAACAGTTCAGGATATATCTGGGAAACTCCGAAAACAGAAGGCAGATGAAAAGCAGTGGGGAGTTTCATCCATGAATGTCTTCACACAAGAATCTAAATGCTGATTGAGGGCATGCTGCCCTCATCACTGAAGGAACCAGCTCCTGCTGGCAGGAAGTTCTACATTAGCAGCAAGCACTGAAAAGAAGGCGGGGAACTTTGCCAGCTGGGAATAGGCATCTGGCAGGGGATCAGAGGGACCCCACATCAACGACCCGAGCTGGTTTTAAACACATTTCCCCTCAGTGATATGCAAGAGCCTACAGAGTCCACTAGTAGAACAGAACTGAAGGATTTTACCCAAAAGCAGTTCGTTTCAAAATAATGAGGACCCAGCTCCTCAATATGCATCATTAGGGCGGTCCCCTGAGCAGAACTTAACTGAGGCTGGACACGATGGAGCCTGAGAATACTTTTAGAGTAGAAAGACATAGATTGACTGGCTTCAGTTTCAGGTTTTGATTCCATGGATGCAAAAATGCAATAGAATACCTTGACAAATAGCTAAGTGGCTACCCACCAGCCAAGCACACACACACACACACACACACACACACACACACGCACTCACGCACGCACAAATACAATTCCTTCATTTTTTAATCTTAAAAATGTATAGAGGTAACTTGACTTTGCCAGTTCTCCCCTTTCATTTACAGGCAAAGTAGCTCCAAGCTCAGATTTCCCAGTGCTATAGTTCAAGTACAGTTAAGCTAGGTGGTATGTTCACAATTCATAAGTTTTTATCCCAACTATATTGTATGGCTGACAGTTTTCCAGTTACACCAATCTCCTGCTTTATTACAGTCCATTGGCTTCCCAGCTCTACCCTGACTCAACTCAGCAGCCAGTTTCCACAGTCAAACGTACCCCATCCTCATTTTTAAAGCATATTGTTATTGGTTTTCGTTTGCTTTTTGTGATTCATTTATTTAGAAACCTCATTATATCACCCAGCTTGCTGTGAGCTTGCTGCATAGCCCAAGGTAGATTCAATTTCATACAATCCTCCTGACTCAGTCCTCCGAAAGCTACCGTCTAACCCATTAGTTTCTGTACTCACCTTGCAGACTATCTATGTCATCATGGATGATCATGAGAGCTGTTTCTGAGCCTCAGGCTGATGAGTTTTATTCTCTGACCTGCCTGCCCAGTCCTATTACCAGCTTTATATGCCCCATTAATTTCAACGTGCCCTCAGCCTCAGATAAATACAAAACAAAAACAAACAAACAATCCACCCTATCACCATCCAAAGCCAAAGGGATGCTTCACTGGTGAACCAAACAGAACCAGCTGCCCTGTCAGTCTCTAAAGGACACCTCAGATTCTCTCAAAGCAACTTCCAGCTGACAGCCAAATTTCTAAGTTCTCTTGAAGGTTCAAGTGGGATCTTAAAATGTCATATTATTACATGTAAGGGTCAATACTTTCTGAATATCCAGGGATGCAGATACTAAAGTAATGACACATCTGAGTTTTACCTCAACTATCTGTAACTGACAGGCCTTTGAGTAGATATCCTAAAACAGGGTGGAGATAAGGAGGGCATATAAAAACCAAGTCCTCTTTAGTTCACTTTGAGAATACAACCTTCTTCCTTCTTGGTTTTTATGGCAAAGACACAGAATAGAGATAATCTTTCTGAAGAATCAACATTATAGAATCACTTGCTTTTAAGAAATGGAATCAGTATTTCACAGTATCCTGAAATTTTAAAAATTTAAGTTTTAATGATTATTTTCTTCCCCTGGAAGCCAACTTTGGGTATGGCCACTTACTCAGAATTTTATAACAATCATGAGATTACTTGTGAGGTCACCTCTTTTATCATTGAATGTGTAAAACTTTAGGCCTTTTATTTTTCACAACACAAACGAACTGTTTAAAATGTAGTTAATACCATCTGCTCACTTACTGTTGTAGCTTCTAGTGTCAAGCAAACTGGGTAGTGGGCCTCCTAACCCCTTAGTTCAAGATCTAAACTCCAAATTCTCTGGCTGTCAGTACTATTCTTCAAACTGTTTTGGTTTTTTTTTTTTTAAATATTCAAGTATAAATGGATAATTGTATTGGAATTGCATTGGAATTTCACACTTGGATTTCACATTTTATGTTCATATTTACTAAGAAATTGGTAGTCCAGAAAAAAAACATTTAAAATAAAAACAAAGTAAGAAAACTTAGGTAAATTAACTATAACATAGTGAAATGCTTTTTTAAATTATTTGATTGAATTTTTACATAGGCCAATACTCTGTATGTATTTTCTTCCCAAAAACATGGGGAGAAGGGGATAGAACTATTTTTAATATATAAAAGAATAGAAAAAAAGTAAATAACTTCTACAATCCTTGATTCACCAAACAAGTCTATTTTCTTAGAATGTGTGGAAAAGAGCAAATCTCAGTAGCTAAACTATAGAACTGAAGTATTATTATTGTTATTATTATTATATATGATTTTAAAGAAATATTGTGTGCCAGACACATATTAACAACAAATCATGTGATAGATTATATTATCTACATTTTAGAGATTAAAACAAGTAAGAAAGGAGTAAGTC
>JADRCH010000169.1:454413-509413 GCA_019843965.1 Rhynchomys soricoides
TAGAAACTGTGGAGCCTAGTATAATCACTTTTTATGAGCCCTTTCCTTATTAATAACATGGAAAATATAGTAGAATATAATTCACACCATAGATCTCAACAAGTAATTATGTTCTTAAGTCTTAAATGGCCTATTCAATTGCATACAATATATTCTTATGGATGTTTAACAATGGACACATTTGCAAAGCAAACCCTGTATGAATGTATATATTTGGACCACAAGTTTTGAGCTTATTTTTTGAGAAATAATTTAAGTGTTAAATCATTTGTTAGCATGTTAAGTATTCTAAGGCCATTCATACCAAATCATACAATTTTGAAAAGAATGAACTTTTTGTAATTTCTTTTCCATTTCTAATATTACCATTCCATTAGTGAAAATTAGTATAGTATTAGTGGTAACCAGTGCCTTTTCCAACTCTTGTTTTGGCCTAGGCATACAAGGAATATGAAGTAACATATAAGATGCCCAGTAATCAATCTCTATCAACTTTCAGAGAGAGAGAGAGAGACAGAGAGAGAGGGGGGGGAAGGAAGGGGAGAGGGAGAAGGAAAGGGGGAGGGAGAGGGAGAAGGAAAGGGGGAGAGAGAGGAAGGGGGAGGGAGAGGGAGAAAGAAAGGGGGAGGGAGAGGGAGAGGGAGAGGGAGAGGGAGAGGAAGAGGGAGAGGGAGAGGGAGAACTTGAATCTCTTTAGCTTCTGGACACTTTATCCCTCTAACTCAATTATATTTAATTTGGGATATTTCACACACCCAAAGGGTCTATCATAATCATTTATCTCTTCATATTCAATGTCCTAAAAAGAACAGATCCACTGAGCTATAGATACCGCAATCATAACTGAATCCTGAGTCTCAAAACATAGTCCTTGTTCTCTAGTATCCCAAAGGAATATTGGAGACATATTGGAAATTGAATATTTCAATGTAGAATTGGCCTTGTATGAAGGTCACCTCTAGTGTGGTATGTTTCTTCAGTCGATGTCATCTTAGACCTTCAAGCAGAAAGCTTGAGGTCTCTCCCTTCAAAGTCTAGTTTGGAAATTATGTTATTTCACAACTGTTTTACCCTAAAACAACATCTAATTATTTTTCATCTGGACCATTTTAATTGGGCTTATTAGGCCTTCCTTGCATGTATTTATTTATTTTTACTTTTAATTACAATATGAAGTGTGACATGCACTTCATACACATACAAACACAAAATCTCTAAAATGTAGGATCTGAATATAAGACAACATGCAATATTTGTCCTTTGGGGTCTCATTTACCTTGATTAATATTTTTTCCAGAAAGACACACTTCCCTGGAACTTTCAAATTTTTTAATTCATGAACAACTTCCCATTGAATATATGTACCACATTTTCATTATCAATGAATGTACCATTTGTTTAGGAACATCTAAACTGGTTCCATTTACTTGCTATTGGGAATATGGCAATAGTAAACATGGATGTGCAAGTATGTCTCTGGTAGATATGGAATCTTTAGAATATGTGCCCAGTGGCACAGTTAGGTCATCTGATAACTCCAGTTTTAATTGTTTTAGAGACCTTCATACCAATTTCCCTAAGTACTCCACCTCCTTCCCCCCCAAAAAATTGAGTCTTCACCATCCATCATCATTTATTGTCCTTGGTCTTTTGATGATATTATGACTGGAGTGAGGTGAGATCTCAGAGCAATCTTAATTTGGGTTGTAACATCATTTCCCCAGTATATTCTGTTTTCTACAAAGAGCTCTCTTCCTAAAAAGACCTGTGTGCTTGATCTTCTTAAAACCCTTCAGTGGTTCTTTATAAAACAAAAGTTAATCTCATAGTCACAGTGCTCTGTAACTCAAGTTCGGACTGTTTTTATATTCTGTTTAGCACTTATCCAGGCTCTCTTCCAGCAAGACTTGTCTAACTTTCAAAGCCAAACCCACTTCCAGCCCATTTTCCCAGTTCCCACAAACCCATTTCTTCCATATCTCATGTGATACAAGTTAAAAGTTACCCTCATATTGAATTAATTATCCTTATATATCATGTACTCTGACTATCTTTGTGTCTCCCACAGTGTAGTTCACAGAAAAATCAAGATATTTAATAATTGGATCAACTGTGTAAAAACAACAAAAAGGTTGTTTGCAGACTTCAAAAGAGAAGATAACTAACCAAGATCCCCCTCTCAGAGAGCTAAAGTCTTTGAGCTCAAGATTCTGAGGCCACATTTCAATAACTCTTCCTAGCATATATCTAAAGATAGATCCCATCTTAGGAGACTGACTCATTTGACTGCCACATTTGATACCCAGCGTTGCTAAACCATCCTAATGTCAAGGGCACACTAACACTCCTTCACTTCCCATATCACTTCCAGATCAGATGCCAATGCCTGGCACCATTGTGGAGGCCCATCTATATTTCTCCAAAAAGCTCTAAGCATTTCTCATAAACATATTTCCCTACTGAAATTGTTGCACATTAGCACAATTTTGGCATTACATATCAGATGACCAGAACTGACCCAGTTCCATAGCTGACACTCCCATATTCTTGTCTCACACTCTTGTCTTAACATTCTCTTTTTTGTACCATAAAAGCATTGACTAGTCTCTTCTTACTGTGTATGAAGCTTCTCCTTTGGTCAGACTGAAGAAAATGTGGCCACCATTCCCAACTTAAAGCATAGAAATCAAGAAGCCTAGCAAATTTATATGACTTGTTCACCTTTGCTGATTAAATACAATTCAAGCTAGAGCCTAAATCTGTAAAGCACAGGTCCAGAACATGTCTTTTTAAACCCTACATTTGGTTACCTAGTGTCTGACCAAATAAATCAAAATGACTTGATTTAAGGTTGGAGCTCTTTATATAAGTTCAAATTTTTATTAATATTTACCTTAATGGCTGTACTATTCTTCTCAATGTGCCATGAAATTCCCAGAGTATAAAATGAACACTAACATGACACAAAACTTTGAGTAAATAAAACACTTCAAATAGTGTAACATTCTTACTGAATAGTATAGAGATGACTTATTTGTCTAATCAACAAGGATATTTTGAGTGACAACAATGTATACAAGACTGGGACAGGATTTCTTTATTCTTTTATTCTTTTATGTACATATAGAACATATATATCTTGTTCATATCCAGCCCCCAATCCCTCACTTCAATTTCCCCTAAGCTACCCTGCAACACATTTCTCTCCCAATTCTCTCTCTCTCTCTCTCTCTCTCTCTCTCTCTCTCTAAACATGATCCAATTAGTCGTGTCTATATTGTATAGTCATGGGTATAGGTTATTCACTGGGTTATATATACTCTACCAGTGGCCACTCTCCAAGGAAAAGTGAGTCTCTTTTCCTTAGAAGCTATCAATTGCCAATAGCTTCCAGGTTGGAGGTGTGTCCTTGACAGCCCTTCCCTCATCCCTGATGTAATTTAGTATAACACTTATTAATTTTTGAGACTTTCATACAGGCAAACAATGTATTTAATCATATTCACATTCCACTCCTCCTTGTAACTCTTCCAAGATCCAAGCAGACTTCTGCCCAATTTTGTATTTTTTTAAAATTTCAATAACCCAGTAAGTCCAATTTGTGATGCACATACATTAATAGTTATGTGGCCATCTATTGAAATATGGTGGACCTATGAAGGGCCATACCCCTAAAGAAAACTGAGTCTTACTCCTCAAGAAGCCAACAACTCTCAATAGCTCTTTATTTAGGGGTAGGGGCTCCTGAGCCCCTCTTCCTTGTGTTCTAGAATATTGACTTAATCTAGTACAGGTCTTATGTAGGCACACACAGTGTCTGTAACTTCAAGAGGACATTGGTACTATAATGTCCAAAAGGTACCATTTCAGTCTGATCCTCCCCAACCTCTGGTTATAACAATACTCCCCCCCTATTCCTCAATAATCCTTGAATTCTAGAAGGAAAGTTTGAAAAATAGGTAGAAAATAAGTTTTTTCTTCTACATATTCCCCCCTTGGATTTAAATACATCACCTCTCATGGTTTCACTCTGTGAAGATTCTGATACAGGGGTTAGAAATAACTCAGTTGAACAGACAGGCTCTAGTGGATCTTTCCTTTTCAGCAGATACCATTCTACACTTGTCTATCATGAAGAAATGGGAGAGGTAACAATCATGACAAAATATAATTGGAAAATGGCTGTTATTAAAGCAACAAATACCAACTACTATGTCTTGGTTACCTTGGTTTCGTTATATATGAACCAAAATCTTTGGCTAACTCATGAAGGAATGAAAAACAGTTGAAAGAGAGACTTCAGCCTCAGAGAGATTAGGTTTGTATTCAACTCTAACATTTACTAACTCAACTCTATCATTTAGTGACTCATAGGTAGGAATGGTACTTGAGCTCTATAACCCTCTGTTCCCTTTCACTGCTGTTTGCTCTCAGAACAAAATGATGATTTATATATACAGTGCCTATATTTGAAGAACATGCTTAACATGACTACAAGTCTATCTCCTTTGCTAGAACTTAGGCTTATTTCAAACTCATTTCCAGGTCATATATTCTCAGAAATGAACACATATTGACACAAGATCAATGTCTAACAAGTTTTTATCTGATGAATGGATGAAATGCAGTCAAATCAAGAGATGTTCCAATGAAAATTCATTTGGGTAACTTTCTAGACTGAATCTACCTGAGTCATGACAAATAAAAATAATTCTAATAAATCTAGAACTTAATTCCAAGGTTCTGGTTTACTCTAAAAGGTCAAAGCACATTGGGATAGAATACAAAGGGAAATTTTTCATCTGTCATTCTCAGTGGCATATAAATAGGCAATGCCTGAAAAAGAAAGATGAGCTAGGGAGCTTGTAAAGAAATGAAAATGTATGAGAATAATGACCATTGCATTTTTCTTTAAATCCCGATGAATAAATCATAGTAGTTACCGGTTACTCGGCACTTTTCATTGTGAAAATTTTGGGCCAACTTTGGGTCAAGTGTTTTACTTCTTTACATCTAAATGCAGGTGGCATTTTTGGAACCGGGTAAGTGGAGATACATGCTATCATTTTTCTCAATATAAGAAGTTTAAAGTCTAGGTGGAGGTCAGAGCTTAGGTCATAAACTCTAACTTCTTTGATGATAAAAAGATGTAAAGAAAAGATAAATTCAATGATATAGTGTAAGAAAGAGAGTACAGAACAGAAAGTAGAGATAGAAACAAAGATACAGTAAAAGGAGTGGGTGTTGGAGGAGAATACTGAGCACTTGAATTCCTAAATATATTATTATATAAACTACTTCTCTAATACTCAAAAACACTCTTTACTTAGATAACATTTAAAGAAAATTCGACTGAAAAGTACTAAGAGATCAGATACCTAGTCAGAGAAAAATATTTATTTAAACCACAGTCCTGTTTAACTCCAGAACTCTAATTTTTTTCTGATACCCTTATCTAAGTATATTTAAATGATGTGGAGAGGCATCTAAAGCCAGCAAGGGGTGAACATGTACATAGGCAAATATAAGCCTATCTTAGCATTAGACTAGCAATCCCCAATTAACTTTTGTGGACAAAAAAAAAAAAAATCAATAAATATTTTGTTTCATGTAGTATCACTATCACTGTTGATATGATCAGTGTCTTACATCTCTACAGATTATAGACTGGTTTTTCTAGTATAATTAGGTACCAGAACATAAAAGTCTGAAATTGAACTAAATTATATTTAGGTATAAGGTCTGGTTCCCTGATTTATTAGCTATGTGCTCTCTTAGAAGTTATTTAATACTTCCTGCCTCCTCCGTATGTCAAAAGATGCTAGTGAAAATTAAATGAATCAGTGCATGTTCAAATACATAGCAAGTATAGAACAAAAACTTATGACAAAATGAATCACTTGCTTAGTGTATACCTCTATCTCTTAGTGCTGGCCTATGCTAACTCCATGAATCAACTGCAGAACTCAATTTGATTTTAATCCAAAAGAGATGTCATTGTCAAAGAAATAAAGTTGATTGCGTTTAAATGTCATATCCCCACAATGAAATACGCCAATCTGTTCCCTCTTGCTTCCATTCAAGTTTGTATGAGCATTGACTTTTATTTAAATCCAGAATGGCATTTGTTACCTACAACCTGGTAAACACAGACAAAATACAGAAGAGTAAGCAGCAAGTGGCTTACACTCAGTTCTGCCATAATAACCAGACTACTTCTCCTCATCAACTTCTCTTTGCAAAGGCAAATGCTGCTTCATATTGCTGATATAAATTTATGGAACTATCTGAGGCAGTTTGAGGCTTTTATTGCCCAGTTAAAATGATACCAATAATTTAAGAACTCAAGTTGCCTACGACTGATGTGGTTCCTGGCCTCATGTTAAACCATTCCTAAATGCCTTGCCTCCTGGAAAGCAAACAAGAACAGTGGAGTATCTGAGGTACAGCTCCAAGACCTGGCAGACAAGTTTTGTCAAGGTTTACTAAGCTCTAGTTAGCAAAAGATGGGCATGGAGGAAATGGCTTTTGAAATATTAAAGAACAGGTAAATATCTGCAGCGTTATTGATTTCAAAGGCACAAAGGGAATATTCAGAACAGGAAGAACACATCAAAAAGTCATTGTAAAACATTGCACATACTGTCTTCACTCTCTCGCTGATTTTAAGTAGAAAACATAGGCTCAGCTTTAAAAAAGAAAAAGACTCACTTCAGGCATTTTTACTGATATGTATTCATTTGCAAAAGGCCTCTTAATTCCCATGAGTTCCAAATATCCTACAAGTGTGAATAATGTTATATAAGCAAAATGAATGCCTTCATTGCTGAGTATAATATTTTAAGCTTTAAGTGTGCTTTATTAGCAAGCTTTTATTAAAATGGAAATTTGTTATCATTTATATGTGCTAGCCCACCTGACCTTAAGACATTTTTTTCAGCCTAGTTTCAATCTTGGTGATGTAAAGCAAGCAAGCTTATACATACATGAATTCCATATAACAATTTGTGTTAACTAAACATGATCTAATATTTCAGTGAAAAGACCTGGACAATTAAATAAACATTGAAGCTGGGTGGTGGTGGTACGTGCCTTTAATCCCAGCAGAGGCAGGCAGATCCTTGTGAGTTTGTGGCCAGCCTAGTCCACAGAGAGAGTCCCAAGACAGCCAGGGGTACACACTAGAATCATGTCTCAAAAAACTAACTAAATAAATAAATATTGAAAAACAAATACATCCATCATAGTCTGACCCTTTATATGATGTGTGTGTGTGTTAGAGACAGTAAGAGAAAAGGAGAAAGAAAAATATCTTGAAGGACTTTTTTTGTTTTTTTCATGACATATCAGACTTTTTTTTTTTAATTTTGAGACACAAACTCAATCTGCAGTCCAGACTGACAATACGCAAGTTGGACTCAAACTGAGGGTATTCTCATGCCTTGACCTCCAAAGTGTTAGTTACAGGATGAGGTGTCATTTCCACTTTACTTAAAATGATAAAAACTTATAAGAGAAGACTAGCTTATTGAGAGTCAATAAATACTAATTAGGCTCTCTAGTTACTTGTCTAAAACATGGCCTCTCATGATTCTTCAGTGCCCCAGAAAGTTACAAAGCTGAACTGAAAACTATAGTCCTTAATTCTCTTGCTTCTCTTAAAAATTCCTTCAGGCAAAATATTATGTGCCTTGCTGATATTACTGACACCATAAAGGCATATGAAGATAGTAACATGTGGATCTGCTTTCAAACTGACAGTGGCCAAAATACCATGCAACTCAATAAAGGCTGCATGCAAAACATGCTCATACAAATTACAGTGCAACATAGTAGATTCAGATGGATTTAGATCTCAAGTTCCCTAGAAATATAATGTTTTCCAACCCAGACACCAAATAGACTATAGAAAGAAAGGGAATCCACATATATCCTTTCAACATGGCATAGGATATTTACTATGTGAGAACAAATAAAAGCTTTAGTTTAAAGGAAGTCAATTACTGAAGAAATTACTCCAAGAATGCGTGACACCAAAGGACAACTGTGCAGTCTAACAGAAAAATCTAATGAGACTGCAGGATGAGGGAGAGCTGTTCTGAAACTTCAGAACTTGAAAAAATATGAAACTCCTCAGGTGTGCGGAGGAGGGGGGATGAGGGGGAATGAGGAGGAGGAAGAGGAAGAGGAGGAAGATGACATCTTAACTAATCAAATATCTCAAAGGCTAAGGCTAAAGCATGGTACCAGGACTATGTTAACAGATGCCTTGTTCTAAGTCTAGATGTTTGTTTGTTTTGTTTTAAAGTAAAGATTCCAAAGGTGAAAGCCCTGTAACTTGAGAAAACTAGGCAAGAGTCAGATCTGGAAAGACCTTACCAGCTCCCAGGAATATAGCACAGAAACAGATTAGAGTAGAATAGCAGTAGATCAGTTATTGCAAAGTCTAAATGAAGATGATGGTTGCTTGGGCTAAAACAGTGGCAATAAGAATAGAAAAGGTAGAAAACTCAAAGACTATTTTGAAAATAAAGTAGATGATGGTAGATGAAAGTAGATGATTAATGAAAACGGACTATATTATTAATACAACTGCGAGATGCCTTCAATAAACAGCTGGCAGGACACTAAAATAAGGTTATGGGAAGATAAATATAGGTAAGAAGCATTGTCTAGTGCACTTTTTAACTAGAACACATTGAACTGACATACCAGTGAAGCAGCAATGAGACAGGACCCCTGATCACTTGATAAAACAGCTTTAGATATCAGAAGGTACATGGGAAATAGAGTACAGATTATATGAAGAAATAAAATCATACTTGAAACTGAAAGTACAAAGAACATCTAAATACACTTTAGACACCAGAAAATAAGAGAAAGTTACACAAGCCATTTACCTAGGTGTCTTAGGTGTGCCAGGAAGTAGAACTGATGGAGTTCAGGAGCTCCATTTGAACTCTTCACTTACCCCACAGTATTTTTACTAGAACTTCTCAGTTAGCATTCTGCCAGAGAGATCCACCCCAGAGCAAGCATTGTAGCACACTGAGTATGAAGTCGCATGGTAAGCATACTATAAATACCACAAGTGTTCAAAGCCTACACAATAGCACACCTCAGATTTTTGTATGAACATGTTCACGCTTTCATTTGATCATTCTATTATTATTTCGTTTGTTGTATTGCAAGCCGACATCCAAAATACTAAAGATAAAGTAAATGAGCAGTTGTTTACAATTTGTACTGCGGTGGGGGCAATTAGGCAACCAACAAACAAGCCAGTTCTCCCAAGTGCTACAAGAGAAATAAAAAACTAATTGATGAAAAGAGAAAATGAGCTGATATAGGTAGCTTGGCAGCCTGCTCGCCTAGCTCAGGCCCCAAGAGAAGTTAATAGTCTTTGAATCAGCTGTCTAGGTCACTGAGACACACCCAGTTTATAAATTCGCTTGTTCACTGGCTGTCTAGATGTCTAGCCCTCAAGAATTCCCATTGTTGGGAACCCAATCAGTTGCAAATAATTCTACAGAGCAGAAGAAGGTTCAAAAGTGGTTGCTTGGGGCATGTTATTAAACAGATGACAACTTCCAGCATATCAGCCTTCATGCTGATTTGTTGATGAGTTTTTAATTTCTTCCTCATGGCTTCTTAGATGAAAAATCAAGTAAGAAAAAAAAAATCTAGGAGACATTCATTTGACCTTTAAAAGCCTTAGAAATATCTACCACTTTTCCTTCCTAACACAAGTAAAAAAAAAAAAAAAAAAAAATCTGTGGAGCTGGAAAGATAGTTCAGTGATTAAGAACATTTGCTATCCTTTCAGAGAACCTAGGTTTCATTCTCAGTACCCACATGACAAAAAACAGTTGTCTGTAATTCCTATCCTGGGGATTCATGCTTTCTTCTGGCCTCCAGGGACACTCCGAGCATGTATGTGATACACAGACATACATGAAAACAAAACACCCATATACATAAAAAATCCATCAATAAATAAAGCCAAGCATACTAGTACATGCCTTTAAAGAGAAATATGATCAAACAATATCTACTACTTCTAGACAACATGTTCTCCTGTTTAAGAGTAGCTTAGTGCATACTAGGTCATGCGTTTTTTTTTTTTGTTTTGTTTTGTTTTTTTCCTGGAACTCCAATTTTATAATTTGGATCTGAAATTTAGGCTGCTGAATTAAATCTAAAATTAAGCATGAAAAATATGTAGTTTCTTGGATGTGAACACAACACTATGCTTCACAGAAATACATGAAAGGAATGCTGCCAGTGGGCTTAAGGGTGCTAGATGGTCTGCACTAGATGCTGGCTTGGATTTCATCTCCAGACAATCTTTATCAAAGTGTGCTTGGTACCTTGTCAAGAATAGAGGCAGCTTAAACTAAGTGGAATAGTTGGATGCACGTGGCAAGCTTGCTTTAAATTGAACACATGCAGTTGGTGAAACATGGAGGAGGCCGGACCTGCCACATGGCAGTATAAGATGATTGAGCCCTTTGGAGGAGGCAGATCACTGGAAAATATGGAGGATACCAAGAGAAACATTGACTCCTAGAAGAGCAAAAGTAGGAGGATGCTTCATACTCAGTAAGTCAAGTTTCCCCCTTGTGGATAACTTGGCACTTGGGAGAAAAATGTATCACAGAACACTAAAAATTAACATGAAATAAAGTGCAATCTTCACATAATCTCAGTTGTCCTCTTTCCCTGTTACCCCTGCTACCCTTTAACCTGATTCAGTGAATCAGTTCTACTATTTTAAAAGGTTCATATAATGCACCTCTGTGTGCTCTCCCCCTGTGTGTGTGCATGTGCGTTTGTGTATGTGTGTGCGCGTGTGTGCGTTTGTGTGTGCGTGTGAGTGTATGCGTGTGCATGTGTGCATGTGTGTGTGTGCGCGCGCGTGTGTGCGTGAGTGTATGCGTGTGCATGTGTGCATATGTGTGTGTGCGTGTGTGTGCGTGTGAGTGTATGTGTGTGCATGTGTGCATGTGTGTGTGTGCGTGTGTGTGCATGTGAGTGTATGCGTGTGCATGTGTGCATATGAGTGTGTATGCGTGTGTGTGCATGTGAGTGTGTGCATGTGCGTGTGTGCATGTGTGTGTGCGTGTGTGTGTGCATATGTGTGTGTGAGTGTGTGTGCGTGTGTGCATGTGTGCATGTGTGTGTGTGCGTGTGTGCATGTGTGTGTGTGTGTGTGTGTGTGCGTGTGAGCATTTGTGTGTGTACGTTTGCATGTGTGTTTCTAAGGATCAAGACCAGGGCTGCATATATGATAAGCCAGTGCTCTCTCACTGAGTATATACCCATGATACATGTGAAGGAAGAACTGTATATAAGCTATAAGAATGACCAGGTTTCTCTTCCTGCTCCTAAGCACTGGTTTCTAAGCAGACTTCAGTTTGTCTGTAACATCAATACATTGGCTCATGGACAAACTAACATGGGTATGAGCTGCCAAGGCAGATGCTATGTAACATATGTGATCAGTGCTTTCAGGTAGTCCCACTGTGGTAGTTCTAAGGTGAGAGAGCTTTTTAATTACAGGGCTAACCTTCTTTTCTTTATTCAGTATATTTATGCCACATTATTGCTTTCCCATTTCAAAAGAATACTTGGAGTTAGCCATTCCTAGATCAGACTTAATATCCCCAAATGATATAACTAGTAATACTATTCACTCCACAAAATTTGATTTTCCACCTGGTACAAATAATTTCTTTAAATGACAAAAAAAAAATGTCAGATGATACAGAAATTATGTTTGTTGAATGATTCTCAAGAAAGTGATCACTCTCTTATTCTCCTTGGGAGGGAGAACCCTAGGAGACATGACATCTCTTACTGGGACTTTTATCTATAAAAAATGAAATTGCATGTGAACTATGGTTACAATGATGGCCGTAATGGTGACTAAGAACAAGGAAATAGGAAATAGGTGAAACAGGATAGAAGAAATAAGAATCAGCTAGTCTAGAGAAGAAAAGCTAAGAAGAGATGGCATTCTACTTGAGAAATGTTACGCATAGATTAGTGACTGAATGAGCCTCATTAAATCTGACAAGGGAAAAAATGGACATAAATGCTCATCCTTTCTCTATAGCTAGCATCAAAGGAAAATAAGAAAGCAGTACCAAGACAAGATAACTGAAAAGTAAGAATTGTCATTCACTAAATGACACTTAAACAATTTGCATCTCATTGTAATAGTTTATATTAGGAAACTATACAGTGGCTGAGGCCACAAGGGCAATTTTGTGGAAGAAGAATGTTTGACTTGAGACAGTTGACAAAGGTGATTACATGTCATCAGCAAGCTGGAAACTCTGATATGCTAAGGATATCTCTCCCACAGTACAGCCTTCATCTTGAGCCCTAGCTCTTTGTCCATGTAAATTCACATGACTTACAAGAAACATTTATACTGGGCTATCTTATTTTGTTGTACTCCTCCCTAGTTGATACATATTGTAAGACAGTGTACATAGCTAACAAATTGAGTCCAAATATAAAGTGCTGATAATGATAGACCATCACTACAACTGTGTTAGTTATAAGAGTGCCAAATTATAAAGGAAATACATTTTTATATATAGAAGCAGAGTACATCATTTCACTCAATTGGATGTACAACTTATAAAAGATTCACTCCCATGTCAGTGACACTTTCTGTGTCTAAGTCAACTGCCAAGAAGACATATAAGTGAATAGATTTCATAGATCTCTTCTACGATCATTGAAAATAAATTACCAGGCTGGTTGTTGATTTCCTTTACAAACCCCATATGTAAAACTGCTTAACTCTTGAGGGATTGATCTGTAGGAGTGTCGGGAAAGATTTAGGAGATAATTTTCTAGGCAAGGAACTAATGGAATCTACCTTTCATTATCACAGATGAAGCACCAGGCTTCAAAGCTCATATTGCCTATAGACTCCAAAAGAAGCTACTTACAGACAGAATTTTCACCCTCCAAAATCATTTTCCTGGGAACACTTTGGGTATCTTCAAAACAGCACATCAGAGAATTAAGTGACAAATAGAGTATCTTGTTTTTAGGAACTTTTCCTAAATGGGCACCAAAATCAGCCATATTAGAGCTCCTTAAATTTAAATGTACCTTTGAGATAACTGAGGATGTTTTTTGAAAATTCAAAGTCTGATTTGGTGAGCATGGATGGCCAAAACAAACAAACAAACACATTTATAAATTCATAGCTGGCGTCAGTATTATTAAGTTATAAACTGTATTCTTAAGTGGTAAGAATTAGAACCTCTACAAAACAAACAAACAAACAAAAGCCCATGAGTTAATTTAGTACCCAGTTAACCAATACAAATGCTATGCTGAGTATGCTCCTTCAAAATTGCCACACTAAACCACTCCTGTATTAGGTCTGGAATTCAGTTCATAGTGTATAATAGTAGATGATACAAAAAAGAACCAAACTCCTTCTAAAATTAACCTGAATTTTGGTTTAACATGCTTCACAGAAATTAAGGAGATGTCTGAATATTAGCTGTACCAGATGTCTCACATCAATGGACTGGAAACAGTTCTTATCAGTAACAAATGTCACAGGCATTAGGTTTAACTGAACCTTAATATGGATTCCTTGTACTTCCACTTAATGGCTAAAACTTTGGGTTCTTTAACTTCTATCTTTTCTTATTTGGAATACTAAGACAGAAAGATTTATTTTGATTAATTAATTCAATGAATTAGTGAAATGGTATATGAGAACGCTTAATCACAGCACCTGACAAATAGTCCCACGTGCCATCACTGCATAACCTATCACCCCAATCTCGGTGGCATGAGACAGCTACTATCTAGGATGCTATCAGATCTGAGCTAGATGTTATGGAAAGGTATGACACCCTCAAGGTCATCAGCCTTCGGACATGGTACTTCTCGCAAGCTTAACTGTAATAGGTAACCAGTGAGAGACTCATCCTCCCAGGAACCAGCCTCACAGGACCACACAGCATCATTTCTACCACTTCCAACTGATGAAAACAAGCTTTCCCAGAGTCAACGGTAGGAGAAAATGACTCGCTATCAATGAGGCGATAGGAGAGTCTCACATAGTATACAACACCCCTCTTTGGAAGATACAGTCAGCAAGAGTAGACAAAGTGTAATTACTTCTCATCTTCTGGTACAAATTGTTACAATGGTCTACCTTGGACTGCTGTGACAGATGACAGTAGATGCAGCTTGAGCAACTGAAGTTTATTTTACTCAGTCCTGGAGGCTAGGATGTTAACTGATTCCACAGCTGGTGAGGACCTTCTGTTCTGGTTTTCACAAGTCAGAGTTGGAGAGAAAGAGCAACTGCTTTAGTTTCTTTCTCTCAAGGGAGTAGTTTTAGCTAGAGTTGTGCTTAGCAATGAGTATGCTCATAGTCAACTATGTGATGAAAGTTGTAATCCAAATCCCATCACAATAGATCTTATCCTTTAAAATAAGAGTTTAGAGATAAATATGAATCCACAAACCTATCAAAATTTTAGCACCATAAACACAGCCACCAATCATGCTAGATAAAATGTCTATCAGACTTAAGTTCGCCAATGGCATTATTTAATGGTCTATTATTTCATTTATGTCTAGTCTTTGGTCAATGGGGCATTTTAGTAGTTTCTATCCCATAAGGAATGACAGTACATTCATAGACAGGCTAATGTTTACTTCTATTTAGGAATAAATAATTTCCTTGGGCAATGGTCCTTTCTGACCATAATAATGTTTTTCCAAGTACCAAGACCATTCTTGCTCCTGAGGCTGAAGACAGACCGACAGCAAACAGGAGACTGCTGTTTCCAGTTTCTTGATGGCAAAGATACTGTCATTGATCCTCCTCAGCTTTTAGACTAGCATTACTTTGTGGTCCATGGTTCAGAGTTGATAATCAAGGGTACTGTATGAATTCGGTGTCATTCTTTGCACAGCACACATTTTCCTTTCTCTTTAAATTCTTTTATGAACTTAATTCACCTTCAGTGACCCTTTGTTCCTCATTCTCTGTTGATTATTTTATAGGTTATTACTATTACCCCCCCCCAAAAAAATATAAAATAAACCATATAATTCCTGCTGTCTAGGTTCCTTGAACATAATTTCTTTCAAATATACATTTAAAACAAAAATGCTAAACCCTCTTTCAATTTTTTATTCTGTTTCATTTCGACATTATAATGTAATTACACAATTTCTCCCTTCCACTTTCTTCCTGCAAACTTTCCAATATGCACTCCTTCAAATTCATGGCCACTTTTGTCACTAATTATAATTGCATGCACATTCTTGCTCCTGTGTTCTATATCTACATGTACCTAGTCCAGCAATCTAGTGTGAATAAGTGTCATTTTTCCTCTACTGCTCTTTGTAGTAGCAATCACCATTATCCTTGATAGAAGAGTCATAGTCATGGGTCAGAAAAAGGCCCAGCACTTGAAATATGGATCAAAACTGAAACAGACAATTTTGAAGTTAAAGCTAGAATTGAGGCAGAGGAGTATAGATCTGAAAAGAAATCCAACAGAATTAGTTAAAATTATACCAAGACCCAGTGAAAGATGTAACATATATGTTGGGAAATAGTACAAATTGGAGTTGGGGAAAGTACTCTCTCTAGAGAAATGTCGTTTAAACTAGCTAGACTCTATTTATTGGTAGAAAAGTAAGTTTTTTGTGAAGACATACAATATCTAATGTGGTCTGATCCTTAGCAACAGCCTTAGCCCTGACCCCCTCTCTATACACATATGTTCCATCCATCATTCTCTGGCTGACTCTTGACTCTTACAAGTCATTGAGACTTTCTCTAGTGCCAACATCTCTGTTTTCCTTGACCTGCTATATACAAAGGCATAAATACCATATTACAAAACCTATGTTTTAATTGGTATTTATCACTCTTTTTCACTAGTTATAGGTGGTGATTTGCTCCACTCCCCTGTCCCTGATGGAAAGTTGACTGGCTTGATCTTGTGTGGGTCTCATGCAGATTCATTGTGAAAAGGTCATGTCACTTTGAGGAGATGATATTTTGCTCTGGTCTTCTCAGACTTCTGGTTCTTGAAATCTTTCTGCTCTTCTCCCATGATGTTCCATAAGCCTTATGGGAAGAGGGTATAATAGAGTTATCCCCTTAATTGTTAAGAATGCCACTGGCACTTGTTCTCTGCATATTGACAAACTGAGTTTTTATACTAAGTGCTGTCCATTGCACAATGAATATTCTTCTGATAAAGATTAAAACCACTTATAATAATCTGTGGATATAGATATACATATATATATGGCAATGCCTTGAAATGACATGCCTTTAATGGCTCTGGCTAGAATACAGATTTGTCTTTCTTACACACCTTTAATCCTAAACAAGGAAGATAAAGTTAGTTTGTAGAAGAAAGCAGCCATGTTTGAAAGTACCATCTAATTGAGGGACAGACAAAATGATTGATCAGAGAAAGATTTGACAGAATGAGTTAGAGATAGAATACACCCAACTCTCAAGAGAACAGCACAGGAAGAGAGCCTCTTTGTGCTATCTATTGGCTAGCACAGAAATGACGCTATCCCATATATACCAGAAACACATTCCTGAACGAAGTGTTGTTTTATGCTTCTGATTCCAAACACTTTCCTGTGACAAGGAAAAAAGCTAAGGTTTCTAAAGGGTTAATGACTCTTTTCACTTGCAGTAAGACAATTTATTGATTAAAATAGAATATTGCTTTTAACCAATATAACATATTAATTAAAAGAAAATGGTAATTTTATATGGATATGTATGATATATTTATACACCTCCAATAATAGCTCACCAAAGTATTTGTTTATTATAGAAAAGCTATTTTTTTTAAAACTCACAAGAAAAAATGTTTAATAATATTTATTTATTTTCTTACTTTGATCAAAATACTGGATAACCCTCTTTAATAATCTAGCATTTCTTAACAAATAAAAAATTGCATGTAAGTAGGGAGCATAGTACAAAGTCATTTAAAAGCTTATGGGTTTTACTGGGAAAGGGTGACCCCTAGGTCTAGATACCCTTCCATTTCTGCCCGTGACTACCTGACTCTGTGGTGCCGTATTCCTGTACCCCCAATCAGCTTGTCAAATGCTGAATTCAGTTCTTATTTGCATGTGTTTGATCCCATTGCCACCCTATGTAGACCTATAGCTTGCATCTCATGCTACTTACTGCATACTTACAATAAAATACTGCTTTGTCAGAGTCTAAAGCTGAGTTCAAAGTTCCTACTCCTAGCTGTCTCCTTTTATTTGAAGTTTCATTTTTTGTCATCTGGGTTGAAATTCTAGGAGTCATTTTTAATCTTTTTTTCCCTACCAGTCATAAATAAAAGTCAAGCATCAAATTACTTTGATTTTTGTAAGTGATGATTATCAATTATACACAATCTACTTCATATGATCAGTAGCACAATTTAATCACTCCTAAGCTCAAGTCTGATTCTTAAGAGTTCCCTGACTATAGTGACTGAGCAAGCTGTTACATTTATAAGTGTCTTCACATATGTATACTGGCACACCAACACACTTCTTGGCTTTAAAGAATCCATACTAATTATACTGGGAAATCTCTCCAGAAGCTACCAAACAACATGTAAGACATCAGATTTTTCCCCTAAGGATCTCTCACAACCTGGAACTAGTAAATATCACATTTTTATTCACAATAATCAATCAAAATGGACTACTACAAGTTTCTCCAGATAAATTTGGGAGTTTCTGCCAAATGCCTTATTTGTTATTATTTACTTAAGTGCTCTACACTAATACAAACATCATGTCCCATTTCTTCTATGTTTCTTACTCTGCCTCTCCCAAACTATGTAGACATGGTTTATATTAGGTAGGCAACATAAAACTAGCAATACTCAATCAATTTTGAATAACAAAATCTATTAACTAAAAACTGTTAGCACTTTTTCTAATAGAAAAATGATGAAGAATTAAATTTTAAGAAACTTTATGTAATATTCTATATGGGCAATACTCTAGTTATCCTAAATATGAGTATTAAAGGTACACGTGAGATATATTATGAGGCACAAGAATGCAAATGTTCTCTGGCTGTGAAGAACCTACAAGTGAAGAGGAAAAAACAAAAATAAATAATTTTTAAAGCAATGTAAAAAGCCCCCTAAGAGCAGAAATACCAAGTCCTCTAAGCATAGAGAAGAAGCACACTCAAGCATAAGGTAAATTTATGCTATAGCTATAGTAAGGAAAGTGTCCACAACAGATCATATTGGAGGCTAGAAAAAATTATTCCAGCTGCAGAAACACTCATTAATCTCCAAAGAATGTGGTCCGTTCAAGGTGATTCAAGCAGAAGATTTTAATTCAGAGAAATAACATAAGAATAATGGGACTAGTAAGAATGGAAACAAAAATAACAGCTAATATTGTTAACATTTAATATGTGGTAGGTAAGATCCCAAGGGCTAACTCATTTTGTATTTGCACAAGTCCTTTTGAGAAAAGTAAGGCTTAAAATGATTCAGCTTTCCAATGACCACAACCAGTAGAGTATATGATAGCTGGAGAGGGAGAAAGAAGTGCCTTTGGAAGACAGATGGAGAACCATCCTGGGTGGTGATCATTTCACAGAAGAGTAGTATCTAACTGACATTCAGCACCAAACTTGGCAAGAATAATAGACTGGCAAGATGAATTCTGTAGACTCCAAAAGTTTTGGCTTCCAAATCCAAATGGAAATCACAATGCTATGAAGTAAAACTAAGTCTGAAAGCATTAAAAATAGAAAGAGTCTCCGTGGGAGAAGCGATTAGGATATAAGCGGTGACGGCTGAGAATGTGGAAGCTTACTCCCTAGAGAACCAGTTTTCTGGTCTATGAAACAAGGGCTTAGTTTAAACTCTGGAAATAGAGCACATGGGTCTCTTCTCATTCTTCCCAGGAGAACCAGACAGGAATGTACCAGCACATAGGGAGCATCTATATTGCCTGGGGGACTGAACCAACATTCACAATTTAAAAGTGGATAGATAATAATATAATCTTAAAGGTATTCTGGGAAAGTTAAGGGTTGATTTGGGATTGTAAAAGGTATCAGGTCACTGGAGGCAGGCATGGTAGTATATACCTATAATCCTAGCATTCAGGTAGAGAAGGCAAAGGGATAGTGAGTTCAAGGACAGCCTAAACTTCATAGCGCTTATCTATATACTCCCTCACTACCTCTTTCTCTGCCTCTCTCACTCTGAGTGTGTGTGTGTGTGTGTGTGTGTGTGTGTGTGTGTGTCTGTGTGTCTGTGTGTCTCTTATAAGACAGTAAAAGTGAAGAAATTTCTAGTGAAGCAAATATGTCATAGGGAAAAACCAATCAATCCATTTTTCTGAAGCCATCTTAATTAAAGCAAATGGCTATGAAAAGAGTACCTTGCTGAGAAACCAAGAGTATATGGTAGAACATAGAGAGCCATGGATTATCCTAAGATAGTAAGGAGGCATTTAAACCCCCTAGGCTTTAATTCTCCAGGTATGAGAAAAAGATGGTTTGAAAAATCAGTTAAACCCTAATTATACACTGTGCATATTTCTAAGCCCTTTGATCCCTCTATCATGCCCAATGCTCTCTGGTTTGGGCCATTTCATTATTGAATTAGTTGCTTCTCTGAGAGCAATGGCAGGCAAGTAGAAGGCAACATTTATTCATCACGTCTGCTACTTGTTAACAATTCTGCCAATTTAAATGGCTGGTTAAATGGAATTAGGACATGATTTCTCAATTCCGTTTCTCTTTCCCTTTCTGTTTATCGATATCACAGGATTGGTTGAACACTATAAATTCCTCACCAACATCTTAGAGTTAGGTAAACCAAACTGTATCTGAATTGGACTAAATGAAATATGATACAATATAATACTGAGATAGTATTGGGTGATCAGGTATGGAAAAATGGTTGATGAATACATTTTGATTCCAGAAGCAGAACAATAGGGCCATCCTCAAATGAAGGCAGATAGGGAAGTGGGGAAGGACAATTCTAGATGATACCCAGTGATCAAGTGCAGGTTGATTCTTCCTGTGACTGGTTAACGTTAAGTCATCCTAAGAGATGAACAAGTTAAGAAGCCAATATTATTAACACAATTGCCATAGTTCATGCAACAGTCTGTATTTCAAGCAGCAAATAAATTCCCAAAAGAATAATATTCAACAGAAAAGAAAGCAATATCTTTCTTGTCTAGTAAGTCCCAGGTGAGTATTCTAGCTCAAAGGCATGTGTACTCCAGGCATGATTCAAAGAGACCCATGTACACTCACCCGTCTCTTCCTCCTTTTATACATGAGTTCAAAGCTTCCCTGTCTGTATTCAGTTCAGTCAAAGAGCAAAGAGAGCATGAGAGTCATTTCACTGGAGGCTTACCTAAGCTGCATTTTTACCTCATCCTTCCACCAGAATTCAACTACATTGTCATAACGAGTTATAAAGGATGCAGAAAACACAGTGTTCTATGTGTACTTATATTTGGTGGCTATGTAGCATGCCACAACTCTTACATACCCATTTTCTTCCTTTTTATAGACTGAAAGTTTTAAATGTGTGTGTGTGTGTGTGTGTGTGTGTATTAATTCATCGTATTATCTAATGAATTTCTCTAAACAGTGTCATCAGAAAAACACAGGTGTTGTAGTAGGCGATTAAAGCTACTCAAATAGTCCTGGTGGCAGCAGTGGTAGCAGCAGTGGGAACGCCTCACTACCTGCCCCAGTATTCTAGATTCCCAAATGAAAGGCACACACACACACAAACACACACACACACACACACACACACACACATGAGCGCAAGCACACACACACAGCCTTATATTTTAAACATGCCCTAAGCAGTTCAATGGCAGGGCCACCCCCAAACCTCCATGTGGCTAGCATACTCTCCCCTTCAATATTCCTTATTTATTACTTACTAAAACCGATATTCCATGCTGGCTGCCCCAGACTCAGGCCTGAAACCCTCCTAGGCCATGATCCCTAACTCTTACAGGTTGGCTATCTCTCTGTCCTGCACTTCTCAGACCTGATCTTTCTGTGTTCCTAGCATGGCAGTTCTCCTTTCTCCCTAGGTCTCCTTGCCCACGAATCCTAAAGTCCCACCTCTGTCTCACTGCCCAGCCACTGGCCACTGGCAACTTTATTTACCAATCAGAACCAACTGGAAGCAGGGACCCTGAGCATCTTACATATGGATTTTAAAACAATTTTGGGAATCCAAATAACATAATGCAAATGTTAGACCAAATCCCCAACACACAGGTATTCTTACCATTTTAGAAGTCCTAAGTTACTGTAACTAGATTCTACAACGAATTAAAACCACCCAACTATTTGTCAAATATGATCATTCCTATGAATCTTTCATAGACAAATCAAACTTCTAGGTAAGATTTTAATTCAGCAAGAGAGCAGCACGTAGGGCTTGAGATGAAGAACATGCGTGATTTTGAAATTATTTGAATCATGATTGTACCTTTTCTAAAGACTGACCCAATGCCTATATGTCGTGTGCAGAAGTTATTGTACTCAACATTCAAAACAGTTTGAAAGTATATTTAATGGATGATAAATGTGTCCTTGGAAAATTAAACTGATTCAAGAATACAAAAGGTTAGGCATCTGAGCTCTGAAAGGTCTGAAAATCTCCATATTTTGCCAGTGCTGACACATAGCGGACCATTCTGAATACAGACCACTTCCCTTACAGGACAGAAGTAATAATACATATCTTACACATTTCTTACAAACCATCAATGACCCTGTGAATGAAACACATTAGCAATGTCAACCACGAAATGATATGTTCCATTTGTAGTTGTTGTTATTGATCCCATTAAATACCTGCTTTCTCAACCTGAGCGTCAGCCTTCAAACCAGGCTGCTTTGTTCATCATCAAAAAAATACACCCAAGAAGAATCCAATAAAACTTCTTTCTGACACATCTGTCTAAGATACAGAGACCTCCAGAAATTTGCTAGCAGTTAATATGAGTTCAAACATTCTCTGCAGGGAGAGGCCATAAGGCAAAAATAAATGTGTTCTATAGAGAAGCTTCAGGAAATGAGGGGATGAAATATAATGGCAAATCTCTAATGAAGTAGCCTGTCTACCAATCTATAAGTTGGCAGGCAAGAAGGGTAAAGACTCACATTAGGATTTCAGCATGCCCCAATTAGTTCTGTGTGAAGTCTGTGGTGCACTCTCCCCTCCTCATTTAGATGCTCCCTTGTCAGATCTGCCATTAGAGCATTTCCTGGACTTAGAAGTTTTATTGTGCTGGGAATATTCTGTAAGCGGCAGAATAGTGGTGCAGTTAGTGGCTATGGTTGAATGAAAGGCTAGAAGGATGAGAGCAAAGGGAGCCATTTCTTTATTTATATTCCCTGTGAACCAACAGGAAACAATCAAATGTAGAGCCAAATAGTTTGCTCTTTATTACATTATCTTATTTAACTTTACTTAAACACCATAACATCCTGTAAAAAGAGAAGCTCTCTATTCCATTTGATCAATGAATAAAATGAAATGGAGGTTAAATGAGTCTAAAAACCATATCCTTCATGAGTTTCATTTTTAAAAAAAAATCAGAGAAGCTTTTACTCTAAACCTGGTCTCCCTGTGCAGTGTACATTGATTGAGGTATAGTGAAAAGTTTAATTCATAAAAGGAAAAACTCATAATATAATAAAAATTAAATGAAAGTATTAATTGAGTGATTCAACAAATTATGCAGAGCATTTCCTCAGCATTGGGCTAGAAAATAAATGTACAGTATAAATAGTAGCATCGGCTCCTGACCTCACATTTGCCAGAAGGTAGAATGGGAGGGCAACATTATTTACTAGGGAAATCTTTGACTGTCTGATACCATGTTGCTCTTCCTACACATGCACCATATAATGAAACTCTGAGCATTCCTTTTATCTATCTGATCCTTTCATATCTGTCTTAAGCAACTCATGGAATTAGCCATTTAACTGGTATCGACTCAAAACTCTACCAGATGACTCAGGAAACATCCAACGCTGATAAAACTGTCAACAGGGAGAATGACCAAAGAACTAAAACACAAAAATAAATATTTGTAGAGGGAGTTTTGGCTGCCTATTTTGTGTTCCTTGCTGGTCGCGAGTGCGCACCCACTCAGGATCTGTCTCAGATCAGTGAATAGAAAACACACATGCCAGTTATTCTTAAAATGTCTTGGCTATCTCAATGACTGGGCACTCCTAAATCTTCCCCTGCTACCTCAGACCCAGTTGCAGAAATTGCCAGAGGCCACTTACTTGAAAACTTATATGGATGTTTGGCTTATCTCTTCCGCTACTGTGTCCCCTTCTCCTCTCTTCCAGTCTCCCAATTCTCCTCCCCCCCATCCTACCTCGCACAATTCTCCTGCCCCATGTCCAGCCATTGACTACTGGCGACTTTATTGGTATATCAAAAAACAATTGAAGGCAAGGATATTCAGCATCTGTAAACACAGATTCCTGATTAAATCAAAGCATCAGAACCACCCCCCTACAAATATTGGTGACTGTCACTTCCTATTAAAATCAGACCCATGGTACTCATAAGCATCTGCAGAAAGTAACAAAATAATGAGCTAGAGTGTGGCTAATCCTGCATGGCAGTGTGTACAATCTGAACCACTAGTATCATAGATTTCTCTTGAAGTTATTGAGGACTGATTATTGAAGCTGATGACAAATGTGAATGAGAATCAATAATCTCATATCTCTGAAAGCATGTGACATGTGGCCTTTTTAACTAAGGGCTTCAGTTAAACTATAAGCATTAGACTATTACCACATTATATGTTGGAAAGCAGAAGAGAAATCATCAATGATGCATAATTCTAAGAAACTACCTAGGGAATATCAGGAGAATAATTCCTTAGCTTATTGATACTATATGTAACCTTGTATTCAGATGAAAATAGATAGGTAGGAAGAGCTTCGTTTACTTAAGGGAAATGAGACAAATCAGTGGCTCTCAAAGAATGGTTGCAGATCAGCATCATCCACATAAGCTCAAAACTCACCAAAGAACATGTGTCTGAATCTCATTCCAGGTTTCCTATCTTAGAACCTTGGGGATGGACTCTAGCAACCGGAATGGTTTTGATCTGGAGACTAATTCACTTAAGACAAGCTGTATACATCTTTGGAAAATTGAAATAAAAACTAAGCCATACATACACCTAGAAGGAAGGCAGAATAGATTCGTTTCCCAAGTGCAAGGGAAATTGTTTAAGCCCTTTTACCAGCTTTAGTCCAGTTAACATGCTCTCATTTCCCTTTTCAGTTTCCTTGTTTCTAACATGAGAATAACTAATATTGTCTGGTTCACTAGAAGCTATTTGTATTAATAAGATATGCCTAACACAACTGTAAATATTTCAAAGTATTAAGTCAAAACACACAAACCACAACAAAATGCCAAAGGCATGATCAAATTTAATAAAGCAAAATGTAAATGAGAAAATCTACAGATGAGAAGGAAAAGCCAATAAATATGAAATTACAAAAATCAGCAAAGCAGTAGAAATGAGAACATTTAGAAAATGTTTTTAAAATTCCAATTGAAATAAGAATGGTAACTACTAAAATCTGTTCATCATTCCATGGTATGCCTTCCAGTTTAATAAATGTAACCTGTCTTTAAAATAACTCATTCCAGGCACAACTCCAGCTGTCTGGAAACTGGAAACAAAAAATAAGATGGCAAAATATCCCACAATAATACTTTCTTGGTTCAAGGGTCTCCAGCAAGACAGATCAGAAGGCAAGAACTTTTAACAAAATAACAATCTTCAAACAGTGAGCTAAGTTACCAATAGGAAATGTAAAAGGAGACCTAACCTGTGAATTTCATGATTATAATTTAATAGCTGAGTAGTATTCCCTTGTGTAAATGTACCATATTTTCTGTATCCATTCCTCTGTTGAGGAACATCTAGGTTGTTTCCAACCTCTGGCTATTAGAAATATGGCTGCTATAAACATAGTGGAGCATGTGTCCTTATTACATGTTGCAGCATCTTCTGGGTATATGCCCAGGAGTGGTATAGCTAGATCCTCAGGTAATACTATGTCCAATTTTCTGAGTTCACCAAACTGATTTCCAGAGTGGTTGTACCAGCTTGCAATCCCACCAGCAATCAAGGAGTGTTCCTCTTTCTCCACATCCTCACCAGCATCTGCTGTCACCTGAGTTTTGGTCTTAGCCATTCTGACTGGTGTGAGGTGGAATATCAGGGTTATTTTGATTTTTATTTCCCTGATGACTAAAGATGTTGAACATTTCTTTAGGTACTTTTCAGTCCTTCGAGTTTCCTCAATTGAGAATTCTCTGTTTAGCTCTGTTCCCCACTTTTTTAATAAGGTTATTTGGTTCTCTGGAGTCTAAGTTCTTGACTTCTTTGTATATATTGAATATTACTTCATGAAATTCGTAGGCAAATGGATAGAACTTGAAAATATCATCCTGAGTGAGATAACTCCGTGACAAAAGAACAAACACGGTATGTACTCACTGATAAGTAGATATTATTAGCCCAAAAGTTCAGAATATCCAAGGTTCAATACACAGACCATATGAATCCTGAGAAGAAGGAAGACCAAAATGTAGATGCTTCAGTGCTTCTTAGAAGGGTGATCAAAATACTCACAGGAGAAAATATGAAAACAAGTTGTGGAGCAGAGACCGAAGGAAAGGCCATCCAGAGACTGTCCCACCTGGGGATACATCCCATATACAGCCACCAAACTTGGAAGTTATTGTGGATGCTGGGAAGTGCTTGCTGTTGAAAGCATGATAAGCTGTCTCCTGAGAGGCTCAGGCAGAGCCTGACAAATACAGAGGCAGATGCTCACAGCCAACAATTGGACTGAGCGTGGGGTCCTGGATGAAGGAGTTGGAGAAAAGACTGAAGGAGCTGAGGGGTTTTGTAGCCCAATGGAGGGAGCAACAGTGTCAACTTGCCAGAACCCCCAGAGCTCCTGGAGACTGGACCATCAACCAAAGAATACACATGGAGGGACCCATGGCACTGGCCACATATGTGGCAGAGGAGGGCCTTGTTGGCCATTAGTGGGAGGAGAGGCCCTTGGGCCTGAGGGTTTTCGATGCCCCAGTGTAGGGGAATGCTACGGAGGGGAGATGGGAGTGGGTGGGTGGGTGGGGGACCACCCTCATAGAGGTAGGGGAGGGGGGATGGGATAGGGGGTTTCCGAAGGGGAGACCTAGAAAGGGGAAAACATTTGAAATGTAAATAAAGTAAATATCCAAAAATTAAAAATATAGAAAATAAAGAAGACTTAACCAGTTTAAAAATACTAATCTCTTTGTCAATTTGAATTCAGACTTCAAGGGAATGTATGTAACCCTTCAAATCAAATGAATCCCAAGAGTATCCTGAAACCTTTAGATATTTAAATTTCTTATTATGGCAGATGTGGGCTGAGATGATTTCCATGAATCTTTGGGCCATTTCAAAAATCAATCTAATAAGTGGTTGACAGCTCATCAACATAGAAACAGAACCATCACAAGGTTTTCTAACTCACCGACTTCATTCCATCAATATTATACCTTTGATGCCTATCTCCTTCCTCTCAGAGTGATGAGAATGATTTTTCACTACATCATTATTTGTGTGGCATGTTATATAGCATGCCAGCTAAGGACAGATTGCTCAGGTTGCGTGCTTTTTGTCTAATCCAAGCTTGCAAAAAGACAAAGAAAGGAACACATGGGTATATGTGGATGGCTGTGTCATTCAGGCAGTGTCAACAGTCATCCCAAGCCACTAGGATTCCTCCTCACGTAATGTTTTCCTGGGCCCTTTGCACCCAGACTCTCAGAAAGCATGGAAACACCTCATTCACTTGACAAAACAGAGTCTGTGTTAGAGGAGAGAGGTATATGTGCTGCAGCATTTTCTGAAGTACAAGGGAACATTGCTAAGTTACCTGAACAAAAGGTGTTTCAGAAGAAGAGCCAGTGGATGGTAGGCAGTGGAGTTCAGTTTCAAATCTGCTGATTACCTTCTGTGCCTAAAGCAAGCCTACTTCTGCCTGCTGTTCCTCTAAGGATAAAGAGCAAACCACATTAGTGGCTTTGGATGGAATACATTGGAAAGCTTTTAAGTGGATTTCAGGGTATATCCTAGACCTTTCCATTAGGAATATCAAGAAATATGCCCCAGGATACTTAAATTATTTTTTTTAATCAGCTATGAAATTATTATAAATTGCTGGCTTAGATGGTCACTAGGGCGACTATTTCTGTTGCATGTTATATTTCTAGCATTAATGGCCATGTAATGGGTAGAAAGAGATTAGTTTTCACTCAAAAGAAGGAAGGAAGGAAAGAAAGAAAGAAAGAAAAAAAGAAAGAAAGTTAGTTACACAAGAGCTGGGAGGTAGCTTAGTAAAGGGCCCACTGAACAAGCCCCCACATAAAAGCCAAGTATGGTGGCACACATCCACAGTGCTGGGGATGGAGAGGAGGCACAGTTCATCAGCCAGATGTCTAGCCAGACCATTGAGTTCAGGAATCTTTGAGAAACCCAGCAACTAAGACAAATTCTGGCCTCCACATGCACCCAGACACACAGACACACACACACAGACACACACACACACACACACACACACACACACATGCATGAGGACCTTTGTATGCACATGCATGCACCCATGTGAGTACAAAATACATCATACATATTCATGCATGCATGCACAAATGTGACTATACACACATACACACACACACACACACACACACACACACACACACACACACACTTAAAAACTAACCCTAACCTTATCTGTAAATAGAAAGGACCATTGTCCAGTTGTGCTGGTTATCATACCACTCCTTAGCTTAGGGGCTTAAATTGATGAGTAGAAGGACACTCCCATTTTTCTCTTGAACCTGAGATTCAGACAGAGATTGAGGATAAAGCACCTATTTCCTGGCAAGCTGTCATCTGAATATATAGGCCAGACTCACCTGGAGACTTATCTCCATCAGAACTGACAGTGGAGTGTGGATGTCAGCCAAAATGTGCCACTCTTACATGTGTCTCTCCTTGTGGCTGTGTGGCTCCTTCTTGGGCATTTGATCTCTAAAGATGAACATTCCTAAAAAGAGGTACAGACAGGAATAGGAACCTTGCCACATTTTAGAACTGTGTGTTACTAGGTCACTCTAAGCTATGGCATTTCCCTCTATCCATGAGGAAGTCAGAAAAGTCCATCTATTTTCAAGGGGAAGAGAAATGTGTCTTTCCTAAGTGGCTTTCTTGAGGTCTGAGGTACAACTTATGATTATAGATAGCAGTGAGGTACGGGGGTGGGGAGGAGTGTTGAGAAAGGGTATCCTATCCTGGCAATAGATAAGATGGAAAATAATTGAGAAAATAGCTGGTGTGTAAGAGGCGAGCTAGACCTGTACAGCATACAAAGTAACAGAAAAACATGAAAATCAGACAGCAGAGGTTAGACGTGGTCAGGGATGGGTTTTGAGCAGTGATGTCTTTAAGCCAAAAATTCTCAACTCTGTCTCCTAAAGAAAAATGCAAAGTGTTTAAATGTGACCTTTGCAAAGCACTTTAATGAAAACATTTAATAGGCCCGGAGAAATGAAGTGTACATCTCCTCTGTGACCTCTTCCTGGCTGTAATCTTTAAAAGGAGAATGGGGGTAACTTGATGTAGCTACTGTATTCTTGAATTCAGTGTTTTGTTTCAATATCTGAAGGCAGTCAGAGATGAGTATTTTTATCACATTTTACAGATGCTGAGCCTCGAGTTCAGAAATATTAAATAAGTTGCCTACATTTAAATATCCTATAATTTACAGAACAGTGATTGAGACATATGTGTGCTTACAAAGGGAGACTTCTTTTGGTCATGTCATGTTATATGACCCCTTAAAAGTATGTGTGGTGGGGGGAACTTCCCCACATAGAATGCTTCCTGAAAAGCAATTAATAATAAAGAAGTTCATTTCTGATAGTTTTTAATTTCAATAATAGAAAATGAATGCAATATAAAAATCAAATAAAATTCCATGCTTTAAATTTGCTCTAAAGCTTTTGGGATGAATTAGAGAACCTCAACGCTTTCATCCCCAGCTCATACACAGGGACTTAGACCTAAGGGACTTAGGCACACATACCCTCTTATGAAACAAAAGAAATAAAGTCAAATTGCAAAGTATTCATGGAAATGTCATGGACTTTACTTTTCCCTTTATGTAGGAGAATACTTACCATAAGGCCTCATCATAGTTCCTCTCTCTTGAAGTTGCTGTTTCGACATTTTCTAATTTAGCCTTAAATACTGGCCTGCATCTTTCTGTGCCTAGGGAAAAAACCTAAAATGTCCTTAATAAGAAAAGAGAGAGGATGGAAAGAAGAAGGGGCAGGAAGGGGAAGGAGAGAGGGAGAAACAGAAGATGAGGGGGATAGGGAGTAAGGGAGAGATGGTAGGAGGGATTGAGGAAGGGAGGAGGGAGGAAAGAAAGAAGGAAGGGAAGGAGGGAGAGAGAAAGGGAAGAAAGGAGCGAAGGAAGGAGAACTGGAGGAAGGAAGGAAGGAAGGAAGGAAAGAAAGAAGGGAGGGAGGGAAGGAGGAAGGGGAGAAGAAGGAAGGGGTGGATAGAACGGAGGAAGGGGAGGAAAGAAATAGATGGGAGAAAAGGAGGGGAGGAGGGAGGGAGGAAAGAAGGTAGAAGAGAGGGAGGGATAGAAGAAGGAAGGGAAGAAGGGGGAAGGGAGGAAGGGATGGAGAGAGAAAATTGGAAGAAAGGAAGGGAGGCTGAGGGGAAGAGAGAGAGGGAGGGAGGGAGGGAGCTGTAGGGGAACATCTGTGCTGGACTGTCTATCATGATAAAGGATTCACAGTGATAAGGAATGGAATGTTGTTGGCCCAACTAGAGGCTGGGGACTAGGGTCTCTGCTAGCTAGAGGGGGATGTTTATCTTCTCCAAATCTATCAAGTTGGACTCAAACTGCTACTGCAAATAATTCCTCAAGAAGGGAGATTTATCAGACAGTGATAATTAGGTCTTTTATCATTTACAAAGTACATTCTCGGGGGTACCACCTAATTTAGATTGATAAATAATACCCTTGGGTGGCTATTATCAGCCTTATCTTACAGATGAGAAATTGAGACTCAGACTTATTCAAGACATGACAGCAAGCTGACAACATTGCCTCTCTAATCTAGCTCTTCTACTTGTTCAGGGGGTAACCCTTCACCTGGTTCTGGGCAATACCAACCATGACCCACAACCTCTTCTTTCCTTGCTTTGGGGATTTGTGTGGCTAGGGTGGATGTAAGTACTATACTAAGACTGCTAAGTCTCCATTGAAGGGTCACAATAGCAACCACTCAGTGCCATAAACTCTTGCCTGCTGCAATGTCTGGCTGTAAGATTTGTTTCTTTCCTGGAGTTTTCTTCAATTTTGAAGAAAAATTGCCAAGCACATCATTGTTGATTTTATTCTACAATGGAAAATGTAGAGAACTTCTCACTTCTGAACCCCATCAAGAGGAAACGTTGTCCACAGTGTAAGGCTCTGAAGTGGGAATAGTAAGTTTCTCTAGCTGGCTCATGCACTGGGTTTCTACTACAGCTTCAAGGAAGTTGCCAACATCCTGCTCCCATCTCAGTAACGTTAAGACTTCTGTGGAGTGAGCAGCACCACCTCAGAGGCAAGAATCAATTTCCTACCATGGAAGCTACATAGTAACACTCTGACATGGGGGCAAATGTGCAAGGAACTGAACAGGCAACTAAGGAATTCCAAGGAACTCCAGATGTGCTAAGATAGAGTCTCTTCTACCCAGAATGTCCCTTACAAAAAACGCAAGTTAAAAGCACACAGAAGACTGGCCAGCAGAAGCAGCCTCATTCCTCATGCCCATCCCTTTGTACTCCCAGCCAACTGCCTGAGCTGGTTCTCTGTATGCCAAATTTGAGTATCATGGCTATCTTGGTATTTTATGGCCCAGTGTGATAAGTGGATGGTTTATAATGAAAAGGAAATCCAGGCTTTGTCATTTGCATATTTTACCTTATGGAAATTTCCTTTCTATCTCATAATTCCTATAGTGCTGGCATGTGGGTCAATTCCTTCTCCAATTGGCTTTGTTAAATAGCAGCAAAATGTCTGGGCGTTTGGCCACAGTAGAGAGGAGGCAAAGCTTGACTAAGATAAACTCTATTTGACTTGGCACATGTGCCCAAAGTCCCTGAGGGCAGAAGAAGGTATGCTTTATCTAATTATTCTTAGCCTGCTGCTGGGTGGAATGTGGCATTGACCGAAGGATACAGAGAAACGTCTTTTATATCAGCACTGGCCCACATTGGAGAAGAAAAGCCCAGTTTGAAGCCTCATGCTCTGTATAAATCTATGTACTTAGGTAACAACAGCAAAAGAAATGAGTAAGAAAAATAAAACAAATATAATGGAAATGTTCTCCCAGGTCCTTACCTTGAAACCAGGGCTTACTGCTACCTAATTCTATGACCTTAGATAAGTCTCTTGCTCCTGTTAAGCTTCCCACTGCAGTACAGTATGAAGACTTGCTGCAGAACTGTTCCATGGAGCTCAGAAGACTGGGAAATATGGCCTGTGAAGGGAGAATGTTTAATACAGAATCTAATATATATCATTATTTAAATGGAACACTTCCCAGCCATTCTTTCTATGCAATGTGGCTAGAAGACATTTTTTCTAAAGAAGATCTGCACTTCAGAATTTTTAAAAGAATTCTGCAGTTTTATAAAAAAAAAAAATTTAAATGGGAATTTTTATTCGTGTAAGTTTGAAGATTCAGTACCTATGTACACATAAGCTCCTAATGGCAAAGACTTAACTCTCATTCTCATTGTCTTCAATACCTGGCATTTAAATGCACTAACCAGTATTTGAGGGGTGTGTGTGTGTGTGTGTGTGTGTGTGTGTGTGTGTGTTTTATATACTTGAATTTGGGGGTGCATATATATACATGAGTAGAAACCACTTCATGTGGCTTCTTCTGTTACTCTCCTTCTCTGCCTTAATGCCTTAAGACAGGATCTCACTGAACTGCAACCCCAATACCCACATAAAAAGCTGAGTGCTAGAAAGGCGGAGACAGGAGCATTTCTGGAGTTCCCTGACCAGCTAAGATAGTCTTTCTAAATTGGCAAGTTCCTGTTTCAAGAAGAGACCCTGTCTCAAAGAATAAATAAAGGAGCTGTACAGAAAGACACTGGATATTAGCCTCTGGCTTCCACATATCCATACACAGGCATGCAAGCACCGCACATGCATATACATGCACAAAGACACACTCTCACTTACAACACACACTCATATACAAAACAGTATTGAATTCTTCCACATATTTTTCTAACTTCCTAATCTTGCTTTCTAGTCTTTATTCTTGTGACTATCTAATTTGTGTTCTATCCAAGAAAAAAAGTTTTAGGCAATGAAGAAGAAACAAAATGGAGCAAATATATCTTCACCACTGGGGAACAAAACCAAACATATGACAGTATTAAAATTAACTTCAAAACCGATTAGGTCAGATTTGAGAAGAGAATTAAGCTAATACAGTGCTAGAACTCCAAAAATATCTGTCAATAGTGAACTTAAAATATATTTTAAAAATTGTACAAGTTTGAGAATATCTTAGAATTTCAGGCTTGGTGCATTTGTTAGTATTAAGATTCAGGAGAGCTGATTTCAAAGACATATAACACTTTACTCAAAAGGAGTATTTGACAGAGATTCAGTGGTATTTTTAGCAATTCTTAAGTAAAGCAGATCATTTGGAAAAAGCTTCTTTGTATAATGTGTTTGGCAAACGTCACACAACTTTGACTTGGCACAAAGTGGAAGAATCCATGTCCCTAATATTTCAGATTCTCATAGCAACTGTGCACTGGTTTATTGAAGTTATCTATAGCAACAACTATTGACACCTTTTAGTACAGACAGCATGTTTAAAGGGGATTAAGGGTTGACATGGCTCAGTAGATAAAGACACTCTACCGAACTGACAAGCGGAGTTCCATCCCAGGGATCTACACAATGGAGGAGGAGAATCAGAGAAGATTAAGTGATTTTTGGAGTCATAAACTTGGATATAGTCCTAGCTGTGACAAGGAAGTGACAGCAACAGATTCAAGGCTATCCAGCGTTCCAGGCCCTCAGATAGGGTTTTAAAGTAGAAAGAACATTTTTATAAGTTCTCTTTCACATACAAGTGTCCACAAATCCACTACAAACCCAATTAGCCTGAAAAAAATATAAGTAGAAGGACTTTGACTCATGGGGTGAAAAGTTAGCTTCCAGCCATATCATAAGTAGGTTTCAGCAGAGTCAACAAAACAATGTTTTATCTATAAAATAGGCTCTTCCTTACAGCTCCTAAACTCTCACAAACATTCATCAAGACAAAAATGATAGTAGATGGTCTAATACCTCAGGTACTTTTTTATTTGGAAAAAAAAAAAAAAAAGGACTTTAAAGATTTTACGTTAAGGAAAATTTGACGGAGAATGTATCCTCTACATTTTAAGTCCTATTTTCAACGCATTCATTTCATTCCATGAAAAAGAACAATGATACATGAAAAATTGTAATATTTAATATCGTTATGTCTCCAGATAAGATACAGCTTGTAGACCAAGCATATTCTCTGAGTGGGAATACACCACAGATTTTTTTTTTTTTTTTTTTTTTTTGGAATTAGATATTTATTTACATTTCAAATGTTTTCCCCCTTCCAGCTCTCCCTTTGGAAATCTCTTATCCCATCTCTCTCCCCACCCCCCTGTGTCTCTGTGAGGGTGGTCCTCCACCCACCCACCCACTCCCATCTTCTCTTCCTGGCATTCCCCTACACTGGAGCATCGAAACCCCTCAAGCCAAAGGGCCTCTCCTCCCACTGATGGCCAACGAGGCCCTACTCTGCCACATATGTGGCCAGCACCATGGGTCCCTCCATGTGTATTCTTTGGTTGGTGATCCAGTCTCCAGGAGCTCTGGGGGTCTGGACAGTTGACACTGTTGCTCCCACTATGGGTCTGCAAACCCCCTCAGCACCTTCAGTCCTTTCTCTACTTCTTCCATCCAGGACCCCATGACCAGTCCAATGGTTGGCTGCAAACATCTGCCTCTGTATTTGACAGGCTCTACCTGAGTCTCTCAGGCTTATCATGCTTCCATCAGCAAGCACTTCCCAGCATTCACAATAACTTCCAGATTTGGTGGCTGTATATGGGATGTATCCCCAGGTAGGGCAGTCTCTGGATGACCTTTCCTTCAGTCTCTGCCCCACACTTTATCTCCATATTTCCTCCTGGGAATATTTTGTTTATCCTTCTAAGAAGCACTGAAGCATCCACATTTTGGTTTTCCTTCTTAAGATTCATATGGTCTGTGAATTGAATCTTGGGATATTCCAAACTTTTGAGCTAATAATCACTTCCTGGAGTACATACTGTATTTGTTCTTTGTGACTGAATTATCTCACTCAGGATATTTTCAAGTTCCGTCCATTTGCCTATGAATTTCATGAAGTCATTGTTTTTAATATCTTAGTAGTATTCCATTGTATAAATGTACCACGTTTTCTGTATCCATTCCTCTATTGAGGGACATCAGGATTGTTTCCAGTTTCTGGTTATTATAAATATGGCTGCTATGAACATAGTGGAGCATGTGTCCTTATTACATGTTGGAGCATCTTCTGGGTATATTCCCAGGATTAGAATAGCTGGGTCCTCAGGTAGTATTATGTTCATTTATCTGAGGGTCCGCCAAACTGATATCCAGAATGGTTATACTAGTTTTCAATCCCATCAGTAAAGGAGAAGTGTTCCTCTTTCTCCACATCCTTGCCAGCATCTGCTTTCACCTGAGTTTTTCATCTTAGCCATTAAAGGCTTTTATCATAAACTGCATTCAAGAAATCAACTATACACTTTACCATAACCACAAGTAGATGTGGATATATATTTAGTTATATACATAAAACAAACACATACACATGACCCAGAAAGACTCTCCAGAAATACTTCACTATCATCTCTTCTGCTTGCCATTTTAACTTAATGCATTTTCTCCTTCCTTTCATGCTGTTAGGCATCACAAATAGTTAAGATCTGAAATACCAACACAGCAAGTGTAAAGATAGTCAACTGCTTTTATTAATGATTTCTTCATGAACATATCACAGTCCAGTAAGCACAGAGTTGTTCTGTGCTGTTGTTCTAAATGCAGCTAATAGCAGGATGTAATTTGAAGCAGCTTCAGCTCACTTACAAACCCCGTGCTCTGTTAATTGTGATTTCACACCCCACTAACCAGCACAGCCTGGAGCTGTTACTCCTGCAGGGAGCAGTTAGTGTTCTGAAGCTGTCCTCTCTAGTGTTGTCTTGACTCTCTGCAGTTAACTTCTCCTTTCTCAAAAGCTCAGTAGATTGAAGTAGGTGACTTCCACAAGAAAGCAACCTTTTGTGTCTCTCACCTGGCAGGAGGCAGCCAGTTGCTCCACCTATTTTAGGCTTCTTTTGTTTCAACATTTCCCTTTTTTGGCCATTGTTCCCCCAAACATAGTGTGTGGCCAATACAAGCTTTATGCTTCCTACAGTTGGCAGGCTCAATCCCTGTGATTAAACAATACAATGCTTCCTTCTGCTCTGGCTTATCCTCACCAGTGCCCCTGATTTCTTCTTTAAGTAACTGTGTCCTCAGGATGGCATAAGACTGTCTAATGGAAGGAAACTGTGGGCAAAAATTCCAAATCATTTGAAGGAAAGGAACAGGTCCCTGGCTGAGATCAGAACATACATTGGAAGAGCAGAACCTAGTGTGTTACCCTCACACATGTTCTCAGATATGTGCCATGTGCAGACTAAATCTTCGTTCATGGCAAGGGACCATAAGTAAGTTGAAAACAAGACCGTAAAATAGGAATTTTGAGTAAGTCTCTTCCCAGGGGACTTAGATCTTTTATATGAAAATCTAGTTGACCAAAGAGCAAGCTGGGTGATGTCTGTGGCTTCTGAGCAAAGCACTGTATAACCTACAAATACACAGATTTCTGAAAGAGGAGCACAAGTTAAGTGGTGGTAAAAGGAAGAGCAGCTGCTTGAAGAAACAGAGAACTAGTATGTTACTAGGGATGCTGTAAAATATCCCATAGAAATTGGGGGTGCTATCCCACTGGTCACCGATTAGCATAAAATCAACTAAAAAACTCTCCAAAGAGCTCGGTTCTCCTTTGGCTCACCTGTTTTGCAGGTAGTGTCATTGATCTGATCCCATGGAATCCAAACCTCCATAATGAATAATCACACATTCCAGAGCAAGGGCTACTATGAGCATTTGAGAACCTGTTTAGACAAAGCACAAGTACACTGACATGAGGTTCATACAAAGTCCAACCAGCATCTATAATAGTCAGAAAAAAAAAAAAAGATTTATACTGCCCTTGCCTGTTTGAAAACAAAATAAAACTAAAAACTGACATCTTGCATTTTCAAATTCCTACTATCACCGTTTTTCTACATAATGAGGAAAAAGTGCAGGTTTTTGGTATATATATATATACCAAAATATATATATATTGACAAATATATATATATATATATATATATATATATATATATATATATATTGTGTCTGTCTTTTATTTCATATTCCATTTTCCTCTGGGTAGCATATAAAATACCACTCTTTGGGTGACAACTTGTATACCCCATCATACGGCCTATAAAACTAAAGTCCACTCACTGTGAAATGGGTCCCTTGGCTGCTATGGAGGTAGATGTTTGGGACAATTCCCAGCATTTATAGCACTGGGAAAGTTTTGCCTACAGTTTCACAGGAATTGCAGACCAGAGCTTTTGAAATTCCTCAAGGTTATTACCCTATATGTATGTTAAATAGTAGACATAAATGTCTTATGCTAAGCACAAGTTAAGCAAACATCTGGACAAGTTGATGAGATTGAAACTAAATGTGGCCTTGATGAGAAGGCTAATGGATGCCAGATGCAGCAGCAGATTCATGGTCAGAGGTCCTCTTCCTACTCGGGATCATGCCCAAGTGTTGTGGCCTAGGAGAACTCTGCTGGATCTAAGATTTAGCATGTGTACACTTCTAACTATAACACTGGGAGTAAGAAGTGTAAGTGAAGTCAACATAAAAAGGTCTAAACACAGAGCAAAGCTGGAGAGACACAAGCACGTTGTATCTTTGTACGCACCTTTTGGAGTTCATTGGGGTGTGATGACACCCTTCTCAAAGGAGCAAGTTCAAAGTCAAAGAACTGGGAGTCAAATAGACTAATTCCATCATGTAATGACTGGGCTCATTGATCAAGCAGTATATATGGGTCCATAAAAAAAGTACACTTAACTATTTACAGCTGAAAGCTTGAAAATAAAGAGTAAGAAAAAGAAAGTGAATTCCTGTGAGAGCAAATTGATGTGACATCTTCCATTCCATAATGAAGCTAGGAATGCTGGCATGTATCGTAAATGATAAAACAAAAAGTAATCGTATCCATGTATTTTATCAAAAGCATTTATTGCATACCTGTGGCATGCATGGAAATGCATTCTTTATCACAAAGAAAGGTAAGGACCTGAATAAATTTGCTGCAACTCATAGGATTAGCTATGATAACTGGTTTGAGAACAACTTGCCAGGTATCTTGTGTTACTGTGGGACCATAGTGGCCCAGGATTACTAAAAAAGGGCAGAAGGAGCTTCAACCAGGGACACCTCAAACATGAGGATGGCAGGAGTTGGCTATCTCCCTGCTCCCAACCTGGAGTCATAAAGCCAGCTCCTCACCATCAACCCCAGCAGGAACTTATTACCCTGACAGTTATCAGGCTTCACTCCTTGTTTGACCTTATAAGGTTTTTCACTCTGGATCCTACAAGCCCTGAGTATGTAGATGGAGCATCTCCCAACACCCTTGCCTGGCCGACGGTACAGGGCCACACAAACCTTGCCCCAGAGACCCTAGCCACCTCTCAAGGACATAAATACCCCTCACAACCCCCCAGCTCCCTCCCCCCCCACCCCGTAAGCAAAGACGCTGTTCCCTGGTGTGCTCATTTCCAGAGCACTTATTGATGATCCAAATATTACACTGTAACTGGCAGCACCTGCCTAAGGCACCCTCCCTTCAGTCCAGCTTGGTGCCTAACTGGCCTGACTATCTCGAGGGGGAGGGGGACATGCAGCAGCATACCACAATTCACTTTATAACCAGGAACATGTTTTTGTAATATACACTGTAACCAAATATTTGACCTATCTTTTCTCTAAAATCATACAACTTGAACAAATCAAGTGATATAGGTCTTATTCATCCCACAAGCTAGCCAGCTTGATTAACATGTCCAGACTTGAAAAATGAAAACTTGCTGAGTTAGAAATGAAAAGGGAATGTCGGAAGCTTCCTTCACTTATATGTGTGCTAACATAGAAGGGGTCGGTTCTTTCTAAAAGGCGATCATGCACTGGGTAAGAAGCTAGAACAGAACCTAGACCTGGTACACAAATGGTGTTTGGCATGGAATTTGAGGTTAATCATTGTTGATGGATAGCACAGACCTTCAGTAACTATCTTCTACGGGGTTTCCACTGTCGTGATAACCACTGTGACCTAAAACAACATGGGAGGAGTTTATTTCATTTTGCAACTCTTAAGGCTATACTTTATCAGTGAGGACAGTCAGGGAAGAAACACCTGGCAGGAACCTAGAAGCAAAAACTAAAGCAGAGGCCAGGAAGAAACACAGTTTACTGACTTGCTCTACATAGCTTGCTCAGCTTGCTTTCTTACACAGTTCAGGATCACCTGCTCAGGGTGACACCACCGTATGGACTGGGCCCATTGATATTTTAATCATTATATATATATATACACTACATATCTGCCTATAGGTCAGTCTGTGGGTGGGAGGGTAGATAGAGAAGGGCATTTCTTCCATTTAGGTTCTCTCTTCCTAAGTGCCTAGTTGGCAAAAAACCTAACCAGGACAATGGCTAAGACTTCTAACAACATAACAATAGAAACTAAATTATCTTTGGTAATGTTCTATTCTTAGCATAAAAATTGATTAATATCTTCATCCAGAATGATTCAAAACAGGGCCCAGTTCATCCCTCCCCCCAAAAAAGTTTGCTACAAGAGAAAAATCAGAGGAGTAGTATATCAGTCACTTTATGTTACATTAATAAACTAGTCTGACAAAAAAATAGGAAAAACAAAACAAAACAAAAAACTTAAGAGAAGGGCTTATTCTGATATGCAGTTCTAAAAAGGATGGAGCTCATTCTGGCAGGGAAAGTATGACAAGAGGAGAGTGAGACTGAACTGTAATCAGGAAGCTGGGTCTTCACATTTCATCTCTACACAGGAAAGAGAAAGGAAAACAGGAAGTGAAGGTAGGATTATAAAACCACAAAGCCAAACCATGTGACACATTTCTTCCAGCAGGAATCCACCTCCCTCCTTAACTTCCCAGATTCCATAACTTTCCCAAATTGTGCCTTCAACTGGAGACCAAATGAAGTGTTCAAATCTGTGAGCCTATAGACATTTCTCACTCAAACTCACAGCAAGTAGGGAGAAGACCACTTCCTAAAAGTATGAATGAATCAAGTTGTTGTGAGCATTTGCCTCTTTCAGTGGAGGTGGTTTCGTTTCCAAGTTATTCTGGCATTTTAGGATACTTAGCTCTCATGAATACTGAACAGTCCATTGCTCACTGGCTGCTCTGAAACTTAGGTCGTTCTTCCCATCATTCATGAGAACAAGGCTCATTATTCAAGCAAGATGCTGGAGAATTATCATTAGACGGTTCTCTTCATAAATGAAGAAATAAAGGCTAAAGTTATCTAGTCCTGAAACAGCAAGGTTTTGAATTGTGATGGCTATGTGGAACACCTTGAAAAATTATGCCTATTGCCACAATTTTAATAGAAACTAGCAGCTATCACAGTGCTACATATTGTTTCATTTAATCTTAAAATAACAGTATTAGATAGAGTGATATTGTAATTTTCCCTTTGTATGCCTGCTGAATTAAGGCAAACAAAGGTGGCCATATTATTTCTTAAACTAGATAAAAATATTTAATTATACATCTCACATTATGAAAGAGTAGATATTCTGTCTTTGTTCAGAAAAAAAGAAAAGTTCACATACAATGTGCTAGTTTCCATTCTGCATCTGGGTTAACACTCTAACCAACAGCAAGTTATGGAAAGAAAGCTTTTATTTGGTTTACTTTTCCAGGCTACAGTCCATCATTTAAAGAATGTGGAGGAAGAACCCAACCAGAAACCATAGAGCAGTTGTTTTCAACCTCTCTAATGCTGTGACCCCTTAATATGGTTTCTCATGTTATGGTTATCCAAACATAAAATTATTCCATTGCTACTTTGTAACTGTAATTTTGCTACTGTTATGAATCATATCGTAAATATGTGATATGCAGGATATTTGATATACAACTCCAAAGGTTTCTCCACCCACAGTCTGAGAACCACTGCCATAGCAGACCACTACTTGCTGGCTTGTTCACTGGGTTCTTGCTTAGCTAGCCTACTTATACAGTTCAGGACCACCTGACCAAGGAATGGTGCCATTCTTAGTGTTGGGCCACCCTACATAAATTAAGAATCAAGAGCATCCCCCATACACATACACATAAGCTAATCTTATTTGTCTAATCCCTTAATGGGAGCTCTTTTCTCAATAACTCTAGGCTGCATTTGCCAACTAAAGTTAAGTGAGACATACATGCATATCAAAAATTTTTACAAAATTGAATCCTTTCTATATAAATTTTAAATTTCAGTGGGTTTTCATCCACTATTATATTCTAAAGCCTTCTTTTTTCTTTAAAAATCCTCATTGAAAATTACAAATATAGCTAGGCAGTGATAGTACACACCTTTAATCCCAGCTCTGTGGAGGCAGAAGCAGGTGGATTTCTGTGAGTTTAAAGCAAGTCTACAGAGAGAGTTCCATGAAAGACAGGGCATTACAGAGAAACCCTATCTGAAAACTGATAAGGGAAATTTATAAATATAAACCAAGATACATGGTAGATTGTTAAACTGTGCAGTGCATTAGTCATTCATCTAAGATGCTATAGCATAGTGCTTCCCCCACTGTCTTATTGTGGTTTCTAGAAATGATTTTGAAGGCATGTTGTTTAATTTATCATGAGTGGTATGCTAGTAAATATTCAACAACCAGAACTTGGGGATTCATTGAAAAACCAATTTTTATCGTATGTTGATTTCTGTAATGAAAATATTCCCAATACAGCCAAATTTTAAGTTATCAATACAATCCACCAAACACCGATTTGAGGAGACATATATAATTGGCATTTGAAAGCCTATATCAGTAGCCTACAACATAATAATGGTTTTCCCAAAATTTTTTCAAGGAAAAAAACTGATTTTTTTTTAATTATTATTTTAAGGTCATTTGGGATGACTCAAAGTGCTCTATAAAGAGATACTTGACCAGTGGCATTTTGTTGCATGTTTGATGGTGCCAGTATAATATTGAGCCTAAAATCACATACTGTTGATGTATTCAAATTGGCTTATCTATGAATACAAATGCTAACTTACAAGTAAAAGGACTTGAAGAATGTCATCTGACTCCTCATGCCTAACTACTGCACACTAGGGTACTGAAAATTTCATCATTAAAAACATTTCTCTTTTCTTAGGACCAATGTTTCTGGTCTATTTGGAAAACTGAGCAGCCCTAAGAGGATAATAAATTAGTTTGCATTTATTTATTAAAGAATAATACCTTAATATACCATATTATTTGTTAACTTGTTTCCTGTTGGGCAGCAGAACACAGGCTGAGTAAATAATGAGGAAAGAGGTTCATTTTGGCTCTTCATTCTAGATTCTAGATAGTCTAAGACCAGATAGCCACATCTGGTGAGGCTCATGACTTGCTTCAGTTTAAAGTAGAAAGGCAAGTGAGAGTTTGAGCTGGAAAAGTCAAAGACAAGTTAGAAAACTGGAAATCACTTTATAGTACCCATTCCTACAACTAATGTGGTCTGCAGAGGCAAGCAAACGTCCTTTTGTGATAGCTTTCCTCCAAAGACCCACACTTCTCTCAGAACCTATCCTCTAACAGTGCAGCACTGAGAACTAAGCCTTCATGTGAATTTGGGAAGGAAAAAAAGAAAATAACCATATTGAAAGAATGGCGGGTGACTTGATTTGTACTAAGAGGACTAAGGAAGTGAAAAGTCAAACCAGAACCTATAGGAGAGATAATTTTAGGACAGTAACTTTTTCAAAAAGTTACTCTGAAAGTATGCTCTGTACAAATAGGAGAACAAAATGGAAGTATCATGAAACCTAGGCTGGGTCTGAGGATAGAACCAACACATTTAGAAAGAAAGAAATAGGAGAAAAGTGGTGGGGATAAAGAAAACAGTCTATGAAGAGCATTGGTCTTAGTTTAAGCACATAGTAGGTACTCGATAGTATTTACTATCCTCTAGGGTTAGTTTTTGGTTTTTGAGACAAGGCCTTCCATGTAGTCCAGACTAGCCTCAAGCTTGTGATCCTCCTGCCTAATCAGCCAAATGTTGGGACTGTAGGTGTATCCTACCACACCTAAACCAATCTTTCTATATTCGGTGGAAATGGAAATCAGAGAGAGGCTGTTTGAGTTGCTGCTCTGTTGCTGTGAAGACACTTCGTGACCAAGGCAACTTATAATAGAAAGCATTTAATTGGGGGCCTGCTTATAGTTTCAGAGGATTAGTCCATTATCATCAAGGGCAGGGAGCAGGGCATCAGGCAGGCAAGCAGGAAGGGATGGTGCTAGAGAAGTAGCTGAGAGCTGCATTCTGATCCAGGAGCAATAGGCAGTGCAGGGGTCAGGGTGGCGGTGGGACTGGGTCTAGCCTGAGCTTTTGAAACTTCAGAGCCTACCTCCAATGACTCACCAACTCCAACACTCCAACAAAGACATACCTTCTAATCCTTCCCAAACAGTTCCACTACTGGAGAGACCAAGCGTTCAGACATATGAGTCTGTGGGGGCCATTGTCATTCCAATCATCACAGATGTTATTTAAGAGTCTTTTAATGTGAAGTGGTATGAATTACGTCAATGTGAGAAGTTTTTAAAAATGCCATTGTCTCTGATAACAGAAAAATTCAACCTGGATTAGAAGCATATATCCTAATATTGGTTTCATTTTCCCTGTATCTTGTCTCTGCATTTTTTCTGGACTTATTCTCAAATTGGCTCATGTATCATGGCCGTTAAGATGGCTGCCAGTTGCTCTGGCTTCTCACCTTTTGGGCACTCTGGTAGAAAGATGGGCCTTTCTCCTGCAGGTTCTTTGTTTTTGGTGAACTAGCCTAGCTGGCAAAGATTTGACCATGGGCTCATCCCAAATGCTATGATCAGGACACTTGATGCAAGTCAATCATCTGGTCACAAGTGACCTGGAAAATCAAGAACGGATTCACCTCTCCTTTAAAACATTGAGCTGATCTTTTAGAAAATTATGATGTAGTTTCCAGGAAAATGGGAAAGGAATCCTAGGTTGTCAAACTACAAAGAAAAAGCCAATTGTTTCAGATAATAAGGCTTTTATATAGCAACAAGCTGCCACTTAAATAAGTAAATAAAATATTTTAAAATATAAAAAAGTAAAACTTCCCCAATTCCTCTAATACCTTATTCAACAAGTAAATTGAAAAAAGTGATATTCAAAAGGCTTAACAGTCAGTAGGGTTGGATCAGTGTTCTCAGCGAGACCAATATCAGTCACATTGTCAAGCTGCATACATGCACTGGTTTACTCTATTTTCAAAACTGTCCTTTTATCTTTGGTTTTAGTAGCAGAAGTACAACTTGCTTATAATCTATAGTTTTGTTTATTATTATGCTTATTCCAATGTGCTGATCTTCTTTGCATTATAACCTAATGTTTAATTTTAAATTTGAAAAGTCACCAGCCACTATTTCTTTAATCTCCAAACTTTGAAACTGTGTTCCAGAGGGCCACTTAATATTTTCTGATTAAAACTGACACTTTATTGGATTCATTTTCAATTCTTTCTTCTTTGTAGAATGGATATTTTCATCATCTTTAACAACTATTTTGCAATTTCTAATCTGCCACTCTCCCTCCCCCATGAAATATTAATTTAGATCTGAGGACTTTGTTATCTGCAGGGAATCCTAGGTCCAAACCCTTAAAGATATAGAGTACTGACTACATGACCTCTGATGTCAGCGGGTAGCTCTCAAGTCTGATAAATGCACTCTGTCCCTCACCTCAACCTCCTGCACTGCTCTATCTTCATGCTGCCCCAGTCCCTGAAAACTGCAACCATGACAGAACTCCAATCTGTCTTTTCAGTTCAGTAAGATTGTCACGACTGCATGGACAAAAGGAGTCCATGCCCCGTGCGAGTCCAAAGGGGGACCATGAGGTTTCCTATTGTACTTCTTCCTCTTAAAGGTCATATTTTGCTTAATTCAGCTTTTAATTGTGTAGTTTTGTGGAGTTATTTTCAGCAGGAAGACAAGTCCTATATGAGTCATTATGACTTGGTCATAAACAAGTTAGATACTGATATTCTAAGCCAGCATATCTGTTTTTCCCTCTGTCCCCTCCCTTCCCCTCCCTCTCCCCCCCTCTCTCTTTCTCTCTCTCCATCTCTCTCCATCTGTGAGTATATTTCTTCCCTGCCCCCATAGTATGTATTTCTTCCCTCTGCCCGAGTATAGTGTGTGTGTGTGTGTGTGTGTGTGTGTCTTTCTCCCTGCCCCAGTACAGTGTATGTGCCATTTTCTTCCCCCCGCCCTTCCCCCATGGTGTGTGTGTGTGTGTGTGCGCGCGCGCGTGAAAGCAATTCAAAGCCTCTCTTGGAGTTATCCCTGACTCCTTGTATTCTAACTTTGATTTTTGTCTTCCTAATACCTGCCAAAACTAAAATAATTTACAGTTTGCAGGCATGAATACTGGACCTAGAACATAGCTCACCAGAAGCTTTCCTTCTATCCCTATATATGCTTGAGAGAAATGGGCCTTTCTCCTTCTGAGATCATCAATATCAACTTCATTCTGATCACTTGGGGTTCTCAGATTCTTTGACTTTGGTACAACTAAGTCAGGCTCATTGGAGAAGCTCATTATTCAACCTAAGCTTTGGTGATTTAAATCTTTATATCCATTGTGGGTTTTCAAACAGCCTTAACCTCAAGAATTTTGAAGAAATGGGAGTGTCTCCCCAGCTGCATGTTCTACACACAGCCCCAAGCTCTAGGGTGCCACCTGGTCCTTTAGCTTCTCGGGTGCACTTCTCCTAATGGCTGGCAGAGGGCTCTTTTCTGGTTTCTTCAGATGATTTCACTTTTCCAGATCTAGTAATGCATATGTCATCTAAACATGGAACGACGGTTTCCCACTAAAAGTGGTCAGATCAGAGCTATTTGAGGCAAATTTCTCTAGTTCAATCCAAACTTTTGATTATTCTTCAGCCTCTGAATGGAATCCCAGAATCCTTTAGATCTCCTGACCTGTACCTCTCAAACACATAGGTCCTACTTGAAATTTATTTAACCAACATTTTGATAACTGTGCTGAAACATTATAAAATGTACAAGAGTATCCAATACATTGCCCTTGAATGATTTACAGTTGTTTCCAATCTAATAGGGAAAAAGAACAACTTTCAACTTAAAATAATTTAGCCCTAGTGGGATAGTTCAGTGGATAGAGCACTTGCATGAGAACTAGAATTCAGATTCCCAGAACCCATATAAAAGCTGGGTCACAATGTAATGGCTGACATCCCTGGGACACAATGAATAGCTAGATTAGATAGACATGGTTCAGTCAAAGATTCTGCCTTAATAAATAGAGAGGAGAGGAAAGGAAGAAGACACTGGACTTCAACTTCTTGCCTTCACAAATACCCCTTCACACATACATACATATACATATGCAAAAAACAAAATAAAGAAATAAACTGGTCAAATGAAAAAAACAATATAAAATCCCAAGAATAACCTAGCGGAGAACATACAGGAACTCATCCAAATGGGAGAACCCTTACAACTGTAGTAGGACAACAAAGGGAGACAGTTTAGACTTTCTCAAAACCTGGTTTTAAATAGCCAGATATTTTTAATTGCTTCTGTGTTTGCTTTTAGATGCGGTGGCAGAATACCCAAGCCAAACAGCTAAGGGAGGAAGAGTTATTTTTCTTCAGAGTCTCAAAGGTTTCAATTCATGGTCACTGGTCTCTGGACCCATGTTTGCTGGGGGAGAAAGCATACTGAGGTGTACTTAATGGCTTGGTGGATTACCTAACAACAAACAATATATTAAGAGAGGGACAAACAAGAAGGGCAAGACACCCTTCAAAAACATGCCTCAGTGACCAACTTCTGCTCATCAGATCCCTCCTTCTGCTTTTCACCACCTCCAGTTATATCATCATATTAGGAATTCATCAAAGCATCTAGCTATTGATTAGGTCAGAACCTCCAAGATCCAACCACTTCTCAACAGCCCATCAGCCTCTTCTCTGACAGCTAAGCACCTCATAATGAGTCTATGGGGAACAGTTCATATGCAAACCATAAAAGCTTCTCAAAGACCTCTGGGACATTACACTCTGTCTTCTTCCTTACCTCAGCAGGAGTGGGGAAGTGCAGTCATGTTATTATTATATTCTCTGATATTTAAGTACTCATATGCTGTAGCATCCCTTTATTCTATTTTTTAAAGTGGAAACCTAAGAACAAGAGCTCTGTCTTTTGTTGCCTATAAATCTAGAATCTGAAATTTTACAACAGTCTAGGCTAACCTTAATTTTTTTCTGGTTTGTTGGGCAGGTGGGATTTGAGCACTCTGTGAAATCATCAGTAAACTTAGGGGTTTATCTCTAGGGAAAAGTGACATTACACCTTCCAGATAACCCTCTTTGTCTTCTGGATGAACTACTTATTCATTCAGTCAAGGTGAGTTCCAGTTCCCACACCATCACTTCAGGCAAAGTCAGGGGAGAAAGGAAAATACATATTAGCATTCACAGAGTACAGAAATGTTTTCTGCCCACGTATTACAGGGGTTATATTCATAGCAAACCTCTGGGATTCCATTAATGCAGTGATTAATAAAACATGACTGAACAGGTTGCCTACAGAGAGGCCTACACATACTTGTTTATAGTTGACACATTGTTCATCATCCTTGAATGGAGAACTTAGAACTGCAGTCCTCCAGCTGCATATGAATGTGGCCGAGCCGGGAACCTGTCTGTCTAGAGACTGAGTTGCTTTCTGATTTATAATGAGTAGAAACTGAGAAGAGCTTGCTGATTTTCCCATAATCCAATAAGTGTCACACAGAGATAAACATTTGCGTCAAATTAAGCATGTTCATCTATTTTTCAATGTTAATTTTTCATTTCCTCTATACTTCCATTTTTAGGGCTCATTTTAAGTATTGCTAAGCTTTTCTAAATTATATATGGCTCTACAGTCTTAATCATTATAAATTCTATTTTAAGGAGAAGGTAAATAAGAAAATACTAAGATGGTGTGTTTAAGCATTCCTTTAATTGGTTGTTTAATTGTAATTGTGTTAGACTACATTCAATAGTACTGGAAGATGCCTATGTTATCCTTCCGTGAGATTACTAGTCAGCTTGTGTTAGCACTCTGAATATCTAAGTTTTCAATTTACATATACATAGCATAAATGATTGTCCTTCGAGTCGAGTACTTAGTACTAATGCGCACACTAAAGGAAACTCACAACATGCTTATCTCCAAAATTTCTTAAAATGTTGGAGATACATGGCAAAAACAGGGATACTTTTCTGTAACTCCTGACATATAAAAGCATACTTCTAAGCATCATGAATGCTACTTGATAACCAAGATAACATTATTTCATTTATAATTAAATAATATTTCTAAGTGTCTAATTATGTAATATTACCTAGTACAGATAGAGTAAATATTTAATAATATTTTACCTGAGTCAGTTAATCTCTGAAGCTTTTGAGATATGATAATATGCATGTTTTCTTAGTATTGCCCTGACTTAAAAACCTAGAAGTAAATGTAGGTCTGTTTGATAGTTTCATAAGAACCCAAGTCAGTTGCAACTTCCAAATCTAAAGAAAGCATCTTCTCTTGTTTGTATACCTTATCCAAAATGCTCAGGGCCAGAAATATTTTAGATTTCAGATTATTGCAGAAATTTTAGAATATTTACAGATTTATAATGAAATATCTTGATGATGTAACTCAAATCCAAATAGGAAGATCACTTGTGTTTCACATTACATTACACTCATTCTTGAGGTGATACTTTAATTACTATCCCTATGTCTGGGTTGTAGGCATTATATGTACTTAGGTGTACAATTTTCATTTGCTCTGTGTTCATCCTCAAGTTCCAGATATTGTAGCACTTCATATTTTCAAACTAAAGATCTTCAACCTATTCAGACTTAATCTGTTTTCTTATTACATACCAGTTATTTGCAGTCTTACCACTGTAGTATGCAAAAGGGGGAAAACATCTGTGTAATTAGACAGTTAATGAGATTAAAACCATGCATTTTCCTGTTTCAATCCTTATTTGCGATGCTATGAATTAAGAGTATAGTGTATGTAACCCTTCACAAAACATTTATTGAGTATCTTCTGGAGTGTAGGCAGCATGTTAAGTCCTAGATATACAAAAATAACACACACACATACACACACACACACACACACACACACAAGGTCATGGGCTTGCTTGCACACACATGCCTACATACACATGCTTATACACATGCTTACACATACATGCTTGCACATATATATGCTTATATACACATGCTTACATGCATGCTTATACATGTTTGCACATACTTGCTTGCACACAGGCTTACACACAGGCTTACAAACATTCTTACACACACATACTTACAAACATGTTTACACACATGTGCTTTCCTTCTCTCTCTCTCTCTTTCTCTCTCTCTCTCTCTACCTGTAGAGCAGTCATACCTTCATATGCCATCATATTTAGAGTACATGATGACTCCTTGAGGCATTGCTTTTCTCAGAGTACTTTCTCAACAGGCAATTAAGCTCCCTGCAGACTATAAGGTCATCATTTTTTTTTTAGGAATCAGTGTCAAACCCCCTTCACAATCCAAAAATGTCAGTAGTTTTTAAAGATATATAGTAAACCTTCTTTGAACTAATTTGTCCCTCTGATTAGGCAAATAAAACTGATTTTATAGATTCCTGCATCTTCATTATTAGTGATAATCATCAGTGTCTTTTGCCTTCCAGTGACGGCACTTACACTTCAAAGGGAATTGTACACAGGATCAAAGGAACGAGAAAATTGATGTGTAACCACCAAAAATGGCTCTCTAGTATCAACTTTTTAAAAAATTAGATTGTTTTAAGATTTTCTGGTGCCCTGTGGCAGACTGCGCAGAGAGACTCTAGGTTAACCTTAAGCATTTCAGTGGCTGTTGACATCACATAGATTCACTCCTAAATAAATGAATTTAACAAAACTCACATAATTACACGTCTCTAAAAAACAATTCATCCTTTGCCCAAGTGGTGAAAACACCCAGAAGCTGAGCTCTAAAGGGCACTGCTATCATAAGAAGGTCAAAATGTCAGAAGTGTTGAGGTAAACACTGGACTAACCCCATATTGAATTTGAATCTTTTTTTTTTCCTGATACTTTAATAATCCTAAAGGCTCTATCACATCATTCATTCCCGAGGAACACATAAGGAAATAAATATAGATAATAGCACTAGCAAATATTTCTTGAACAAATATTGCAACAGGAATATCATGCAGAATTTTGGAGATTTGACTGGGAAAGGGAAATACAAAAAGAAAAAGAAAACAAACAAAAAACACTTATGATGTTCCTGATGTTTCTGCAATGTCTATGGAGTCTTCGTGTCATAAGTATTTGGAAGGAAGAAAACAAGAGCATCCCTGGGGAAGTAAGAGTATGAGCAGAAGGGAGAGATGGTCACACACATCTGTGCATCCCTTAAAAGGCACGTAGTCCAATGTTTCTGGAGCTGAAGGTTTAAAAGCAGGAATGGAACAAAGTAGCCATGTATGCTAAGCTTAGGACTATGGCACTCACTGGGGACTAGGTAAGTCATAGAGCACTGCAAAACACTCAAATAAAGAAGTCAGTTTCTAAATGGGAAGTCAAGGAAGTGGGCCACAGTAATCAAATCTGTGCATCAGAATATCTCTTCCAGAGAGATACCTTTCAGCCTGTTAGCACTTGCTGATTTATCTGATAGTATACAAGCTCTGTCCAGAGCCATAATCCACTGTATAAACCCAGAACCACCCTCACTGCTGTCCTTGTGAGGATTTCGTTGTGAGGACCACATCAGAACTTGCCCACTACCTAATACTGGCCTAATACAAAAAGCAGCCATCATACATCCCACCCCAAGATAAACAATGATAAATTTAAAGATTCTGTTCTTGAGAAAGAGTTTTCTTTTCCAGGGTCATAAAAGAGTGCTCTGAGGCTGGTAACAGTTCTACTGAGGCCACTGTCAAAGCTGTGCTACAGGTGACAAGAACCCAGCATTATGAAGACATACAGGGCTGTGGCTACAAAGAGGCTGAACAGGAAGATTCTTCAGTTCTTATGGCTAACTGGAAGAACTCTCAACTGCAAATTTCTGGCTTGAGAGCTTACATACAGATATAAGATGACATTTGATTACATATAGACTCTGAAAGTGTTTGAGAGATGTGTATGTAAAACTACATAACAAGCAATCAGTGCTGGAATTTGGAACTCATTTAAATGATAGTTCAAACATAGGAATGTTAGCACAGAAATGGGGAATAAGAACAAGGGAAGCGTAGTTATTCAACAATGAGATTTGATATGTACCCAGAAGTAAATGAGAACGGTAATAGGAAATAAGCCACGCTGTATGTAAGATGGTTAAGTCTTAACAGGTAAATAGATAATAGTCAAGATTGCAATATAAGGCAACTAAAATCAGTAGCAGTGTTGGTTTGATCAATTCGAGCATCCACCAAAGGTCTTACAGAGAAACATCTATATAATTATTGTTGCTTTTATACATTACTTTTGTTCATATAACTTTTATCTCTTTAGGAATTCGGTGACGGGCTCTTTTAGCCCTATCCTCCCTTGTCTGAAGGACAGGCCAAAGATCCCACTTGGAAATGAGAGAAGACTAGCAGGAAACATTGGTTCCACCCAGTGATATCTCCAAGAGATCCAGAAACAGGATTCATGAAGATGTTGACAAGACTACAAGTTCTTATGTTAGCTTTGTTTTCAAAGGGATTTTTACTCTCTTTAGGAGATCACAACTTTATGAGGAGGGAAATTAAAATAGAAGGAGACCTTGTTTTAGGGGGTTTATTTCCTATTAATGAAAAGGGCACTGGAACTGAAGAGTGTGGGAGAATCAATGAAGACCGAGGTATCCAACGCCTGGAGGCCATGTTGTTTGCCATCGACGAAATCAACAAAGACAATTACTTGCTCCCAGGAGTGAAGCTGGGGGTTCACATTTTGGATACATGTTCAAGGGATACCTATGCATTAGAGCAATCACTGGAGTTTGTCAGGGCATCTTTGACAAAAGTGGATGAAGCTGAATATATGTGTCCTGATGGATCATATGCTATTCAAGAAAACATCCCCCTGCTCATTGCAGGAGTCATTGGTGGTTCATACAGCAGTGTTTCCATACAGGTAAGACTGGAAAATGCTACTGTAAACAGCTGTATTGTTTTTCTTTTATGTTGCAGGAGAACAGAATTAGATTTTGCTAACAATTTCATCAATGGATGATATTAATGATTTAATATTTAGTGTTAATATTTAATATTTTAATATAAAACATTCTACCACTGAAAATTACTTTGAAGTATATTGGATAGTTACAACTACAAAACCAACTGCCCCCAAATTTGGTGGTTCAGCACAATTATTTATTAACGTACAATCTGAAGAACAGTTGAGTGAATGGTTGAAGGCTCAGCTATGAGGTACTTCCCAGGGTGTCGCCTTTCTACTTCCTATAATCAACGAGATTCTCAGAATGGTTCTAGAGTGACATCAAAGATGCAGCAGGATGGAAGTACAACTCCCTAAGCTCCTTCCAAACTTCTCTGCTGTATCATATCTGCTACTACACCACCAGCAGAAGCAACTTGCAGGGCTCAAAGTCAACAATTGAGAAAAATAAACTGTCCATAGTATGAGTGCTACAAAGTTACATATCATGGTCCTTATAAGTTGAGTTGTAATTGGAGACATCCATGCTATCAATGACAAGAAGGTACAGGATCTCTAAACCCTATTTTTCACACTAATTTTTTGCTCTTTTCTTCAGCGATTTAAAAAAAAAAAAAACATATAAAGAATTTCTCTGCTCATATGCATTTCAGTCATTCACTCATTCATTCACTGTTTTACTTAATGTACCTGTACTAAAAATAAATTGGATGATTTAAGCTAAAAAAAAAAAAATTCTCAGTGAAATATATGCAGAGAAATCAAGGAAGAAAGGGAAAGGAAGACAGGGAGAGGGGAGAAAGAGAGAAAGAGAAAGGGAGATTTTAGCACACAAATTAGATAAAGAGCTGATAACTGCTTTCATAACTCAATTAGAGAAAGAAGCCACATCTCAAACTCCTTCTGTGCTCACTCACAAAGACCCAGAATTTTAGAGCTGGAAACAGGCCAAGAAGTCATCCGGCCCAATTCCTCATTTTCCCAATTGCCCCCAAAGATTGGCTTCATGAAAACTCCTGTCTCTAGGCAGAATGAGGGCTAGCCTGAGCTCCATCTTTTGTGCTCTTTCAGCTACCCCAAACGCTTTCCACGTGCTACTTGAAGTTCAATATTTTTTTCTGGTTGCAGCACTAAGGTTGCAGTAATGGAAGTTCATGATTCTAAGAGGCACATACTCTGCCTCCCACTAAATTACTGTAATCAAAACCCAAGCACTAAAGGATGTGATAAGATACGTCCTTTATATGTCACAATCCCACTTAAAGAGACCCTATTTGCATTGGCATCGCCTTGTTTTTATAGTCTGGATTTGTGGCACTTAAAATTCTGTGTATAACTCTGTGCTGTTCTAAATGAGCTATTTCAAATTTCATTCCTTCTTCAGAGCACACAGTCATATTACGAGTAATTAGGATAATTGGTTTTTCATAAGCACCCTTTAACTTTATTAGTAGGGTAGAAAATATTGCACATCTCAGAGAAGATCATGTAAATTTTGCCATTACTTTTATGCTTGAGTCAGAAGAGGTGAACAATTTTGTCTGAAAATGAGAAAATGTAAGGTCTATATGTAGCACACTTTAATAACAATTTTACCAACAAAATGTCAAACATTTTCCAAGTACTCATATCCAATATTACTTTCAATAAAGGATTGTATATATGTTTTGGGGACATTTGGTTTTCCCCAGCAGAAAGTCTTATTCTCTGTATGCCCAAAACCACTTCTTGTAACTATGTAACAAGCTACCTTACAAATATTTATTTTATTTGGCTTTGCTCTTTTGATACTATGCACTCTTCAGAAGTCAGGCCAGTTTGAAGGGGTAGAAAAGACATATGTGCATAAAAAAATCCTGTGTTATCAAGAGAAGCTGTGTCTTCAACCTCAAGTACTTGGTTTGCTATTGCATTCACTGGCTGAGGGCTCTGTGACTGGAGTCCACAGGTAAGAAATTAGGATGGTTGACAGGATGGAAGTTGTACCTGGAAACAGGTAACCAGACACTTGCAAACAAAGTGAATGAGACACAGCATCTGCAGAGGCTGATCAGAAAGGTGTGACAAATGCTTGTATACAAAGAAACAAAGAGTTCACAAAGGAATAGGGGGGTGAACCAGAAAGAAGGGAACCAAGTACCAGGCTCCAATTGTTTTAGGAATTTAAAGCACTCCTGGACATTAATAAGAAAACACTTCTGGAGACAGGTTACCTGGCTACCTTTCATGTGTATCCACCTCTGCTTCCTGATTACTGTGACCATACATCCTGGAGCTGGTAACTGTGGTGACAGTAGGAACTAGTTGTAAGTCTTTAAATACTTAGACTTCATGAATATGCACTGAAATCTTGAACTGAAAAAGGATTAAACCAAGAATAAATAAATGAGCACAGATCTATCACAAGGTTTTTGTTGTACACTACCATGTCATGGCATTGGGGCAGAGACCAAAGTCCAGAGTTCCCTATTGAAAAACAGGTTCCTGAGAATGGATCATAGAGAATGATATTCTGCATCTTCCCTCCTGCAGCTCCTTCAGCTATTTAGATATTGTAATGGCCCTATGTTAGTGACTTTTGCATTGCTGTGACAGTAATAACTGAGAGAGACAACATGTAAGAGAAAAGATGCATTTTAGATCACTGTTTCAGTGGGGCTCGGTCCACCTTTGTAAGGAATATATGACAACTTCATGCATCTGGAGACAAGTGACACAGACTTCCCAACAGGGTAGACCAGGAAGCAGAGAGAGTTAGACAAGGTCAGGGGACAATCAAAAGCCTGTTCCTCTGGGTAACTTCTGCCAGCTAAGCCCCACCTTCTGAAGGTTCACTGCCTCCTAAGCTTTTAGAACAGGAACTCATAGGGCATAGTTTCAATTCCAACCTTCCTTACCAGTCCTCCATTTAGCCTGGATGGCTTTATCTTCCAAATTGCTTCAAAAGGAGTTTCCTCTCCAGCTTCACCTCCCTATGAAAGGAGAGGAG
>JADRCH010000169.1:513919-538066 GCA_019843965.1 Rhynchomys soricoides
TATATATATATATATATATATATATATATATATATATATATATATATTGGCCAGGTGGTCAGAAGGGCAAAACATTTTGAGATATTTGCCACCAGTAGCTACAGTTAAATGGGCCAGGTGCGCATCCCAGGGACTAGGCACTGGGTCTAACATTTGGGAAGATGTCACCTGGTTCCCAGGGAGTCTCCATGGAATACAAACTGGGCAGCTAAACACTCTCAAAGTAGAAAACAGGCAATTGAATGCACGATACACAGTTTGTGGAATTTTTTTCTATAAGAGGCAGGGGTTGATTGACATTTTAAATGGACATGTGAATTAAGAATACATTGCCTTTGTTTTTCCAGTAGTTTTAAGATAATTCATTTATATCAAATTTGAAGCAATATAATGGTAAGGTAGGTTATTGCTACCCAATGAGTTTCAACTGTAAGCATGGGCTATTTAACACTCTTTAGCAATTCGCTCTACTGTAAAGAACATCTTGTGTTATCTTTTCTGAGTCTCTCTCAGGAAGTTAGAATTCTTCAGTCTTCCCACAGTTTCCAAAAACTGTCATAACTTATGACCTGCTTCCTTTCAAGATGGTGACCAACTGATGACACAAACTAAAGAATGTTCAGACTAATTACTATCAACCAATTGAAATAAGTTTTAGGGAAGATTTTTTTCTTTAGCACCTTCATCTTGATACCTCCATTAATCTGTCTGGAGTTACTGGAATTAAAGGCCTCCTGGCCCTCAAGAACTCACTCTACATCACAACAAGTATTCTGTCCAAGTGAGGGCCTTCGCCTAGTGACTTTCAAGTTAGATGTCATCCATTGTGATGTTTTCAAAACTGTTTTTCATATAATTCCTATACTTAAATTTAAAATTTTTATATCCCAAATAACATAGATCAAAATATTCACAGTCTCCTATAAAAGCATTTGGCTGTCTGATTGCAACCCCCATATCTTTACCATGTCTTGTTCCTATGAGGCACTGACGTTCTAGTGACCTATCTGATATGAATAACGAAATTTGCACCATTCTCACTATTTGACCTCTCTCTCCTATCTAAAAGACCATCTCTCTTATTACTTCCCGGAAAACTCCCACTTACTTTTCAAGTTCAACCTTACATATTATGACCTGCCATCTCTCACTTACGTGAGATCAGTTGTTCTTTGGTCTGTACCTTGTTTTTGTATCTCAGAATGTGATCTCTCTGCCTATTTTTCTTTATTGCCTGGGACAGAATAACTTTCTTGAGGACAGTGAGGAGTTAGGTTTATTTATTTCAGAAAAATCTACATTTTAGAAAAATGCCTTGAATAGACACCATCCTTATCACTTTGAAATATTTTACCTTAGGCTGGTCAATAAATTAGTACTTCCCATATACTGCTATTTAATCCTATGTAACTTCATAAATCTAGCAATTAGTATTATTCCCTTTTTCCAATGATGAAACTGGTACCTAAAGAAATAAACGATGCTGCCTAAGGTCACATAGCCAGTGAGAGGAGAAGCAGCTGAGATGGAAAAGCTAGTCCAGTCCTGAGAACTGAACCACTACACAGTTTGCATCCTGTGTGCTAACAACTTTCCTCAGGTACTACACCAAAAAATCCTGAATAATACTGTTCAAATCCCTACCAATAGCACCATGTATATACCTCTTCCCTAAATTAGTGCAGGACCTCAAAAGTAAGCAGTCATCATTTGCAAAAGAAAAAAAATAGGGTATAATCCTCAGCTCCCCCAAATTTTTACTTTTGATTAACAACCAGAAACAGTAATTATGACTTTTTATAAATGATAGCATCTTTGCCATATCATATACATGTAACTTCGAGGTCTTCAGAAAAATATAGCTTAAGTTAACTTGTAACTCTGTTAAATCTTCAAAAGACATTCCCAAAAATCAATCCCTAAGGCACTAAAGGATGCTTCTGATATGTCTCTTGGTGTTGAGTACCCTGCAAGTGTTTTGTCAGTATAGCTGCTCAACATACACACTAGATGAGATACCACAGACCCCTGTATGGAACTGAAACCAGTTCAGCTTCAAGACTTCTCTTGAAAATTAACTCATGGAGAAAGGAAGGATCAAAGACAGATTCAATGATTCTTCAGGAAAAATGACTTCTTTTTTTTAATTATGTAACTACTGGCTAAGTCTGAGTAGAAAATAATTCCTGAGATAGATCTACGAAGATAAGAGAACAAGACATATACTACAGTGTGGCGTGGCATTGTCACAACAGAACTCCTGGCCTACTTTTGGATGTCTGTCCTCTGAAATAAGATTCAAAGACTCCCTCTTAGTCTGTGCATCTTTTCAGTCTGATTGATCAGCCACAAGAACAGGAAACCAGATAAGCTTCGTGACTAATTGATCCCTGGCTTCCAAAGGAGGAACGCAAAAGCATATGATGATCCAGACTGCAGACCACACGTGTTCAGTGTGATGGATTCAGGAGAAACTAAAATAGGAATAAGGACAGTTGGGGACATCTTTAAGGGTCTTTTTCTTGGGATATCCATAGATCATCATTGGGACTATGCCAAAATGGAAAATGGCTAGAAGCATCTTTGACTCATATATTTTCAAAGCCCCTGGAATGTAAGGGCGGGTAGCTTTTACAAATTATACTGAGCAAACTGCCATTCACTCTACTATTATCATATTATATAATTTCCTAAATTCAAATTAACTCTTGCCATTTTACAGTGTTTTACCCCCTTGGTGGTGGGGGAGCATGTTTCCAGATGTGCTGCTGCTAATGTGCCCAACAGAATAAAATGACTAATCTCTTTTTGCAATAACAATATGATTGGCATCCTTTATGGACAGATAACTCATATGATGTGAACAGCTTGAATTCTTCAGGCAGTTTCTCAACTACAAGCCACCTCCAGTTCTAGTTTAAAATACGAGCCAATCTGGTATTTTGTACAGCTAATAGTTTAATTTGATCTGTCTGAAGAGGAAGAACACTGGGGTTTCTTAGCCTCACAATTTCTGGAATCTCTTCACCTGGTAACTGGGCTGTGAGCTAGCAGATGGTTCAAAGTTCAACCCTCAGTGGCTTATATATAAGCATTTAATTAAAAAGACTAAATAAAAATTCAGCTCTGCATGCATTACAGAACAATTAAAGATGTAAGCTTATTCTTAGAAAACAACCCCCAAAGAGATGTGGACTGTGAACGGCACAGAAAAAAAAAAAAAAAAAAAAAAAGGCAAAGCTACCGAGATTATTATGTTAGGTCTCCCAGAAACAGCAGCAATGCTTCCTTTTTCAAATGTATATAGCTCAGACCTACAAATAGCATTTTTCCTGGAGGTGTCTGGTGCCTCTCTCCGTCTGGAATTCTGTAACTAAGCATAGGTGCACATAAAAGCCAGTTGCCATTGTTCTCTTTAAAATATGAGCACAGATTCAGAAGTCAATGTTATAAAACTTCTGAACGTAACTCTCATGGAGGAAAATCACATTAGTGGGTACTTATTTATACTAGACTCTTAAAGTGCATGGCCTTTTGGGTTTTTGTTTTGGTTCTTGTTCTTTTTTTTTTTTTTTTCAAAATGACATTGTGTCAAGCAGAATGTCTAAAGCTCCTGTGTGAAACGGACGTATCAGGGAGAGCCTGAGCAAAAGACTTGACACAGGTGCCACAAATAACTCTAATGATTTCGAATTGACATTCTCTTTTTACACAACATAAAATGAATGGAAGACACCCTGAGTCTTTCCCGGAGTTCATATTCTTTTGTTCTTCATGATCAAAGAATCACCAAAATCAAGGCTGCCACCTAGAATAATCTGAGGGTAAAAATTGTCAAGAAATATAATTCCCCAATAAATTAACGAAAGCTTGTAATTTTTTACATTCTTGAATTAAAAATAAATGTTAATATATTTGTGACTTACTAGGCTACAGTTAAAACCTAATTCCTGGATAAATTCAAGGCACCAAAAAATGTACACCCCAAAGTAACCTTGCATATAAAACTAGTGTGAGCAAGCTAGATGGACTAGAGAATAGAGGGACTTGTCATCACCAAGCCTGACAATCTGAGTTTGTTCCTCAAGATCAAGCACCATGAAATGGGAGAACAAACATCTGTAAGTTGTCCTCTGACCTCATGCTCATATCATGGCATGTGCTCTCATGCCAATGTACACACACGTACACACATGCAGTCATACACACAGACACACACACACTATAAATAAATAAATGGAAAATAATAATATATACTGCATCTTACTGATGTGAACAAGCTTTTGGATTATATAGTAGTACCTTTCCACAGTTAGAGTTGGTTATGGGAAAAGCACATTTTTATATATTCCCAAAGCAAGAATAATAAATGAGCAACTGATGTGACTGGTTATATATCTGTACACAATGTATTTGTCACAAGAGAAACTCTCCTTTGCATAAAGACTTGGGGGAACAATTCATTTGGTGATGCATGCCTTAGTTTTATGTTTATTTGAGGTCAAATTAAATATATATGTTTTGATTAATCAAACTTCATGCTAAGGCCCTTAATTTGTTTTATAGTTTTTATGGAACTGGCAGAATGGCAAGCACAACTGATACAGAATTGGTTTTCTTTTGCCTGTTCATACAAATGTAATTTGGATAAACTGATTTTAATGGCTTGAAAATCTTGACTGAGGATCCCTAAATCTCTAAATGAATTGTCTGTGTATCATTTCATTTTGATGAAAAACTGAAAACAAGTAGTAAAGAACTCACATTGCACAACAAATTGATTGTTGGAGGTGTTTGATGGTAGTTTTACATTGTTCAGTGGATCTAGTATTTTCCTCTTCCACAGAAAAGGGGGAAACAAAGAAAAAAAGAAAGGTGATATAGTAGAGCAGAAAATTAGCCATTAACTCCTTTGTTCATTAGGTTAACAAACATATTGAAGCATCCCAAGCTCTGGGAGGCATTGAGGAAACATTAATAGAGATTAAATAGAGATTAAAGACGTACATTTCCTGCTCCAAAGGTTTAGTAAGTAACATAGAAATTACCACATTTTCGTTTTGATATTTACAGGTTGAAGATGTCATCATCTAGGCAAAAACTTCCCAGTGGATTCTAGGGAAAATCTTTCTTATCATTGTAGATGGTCAATCTACAAACATTTGTTTATGAGGCTACTACAAAGTACAGCCAGATAACTTTAAAAGAATGCTTTTGCTTACAAGGAATGATTGCTCATGCTTCTCAAATAAGAGTTTAGAGGCTCAAAAAGAAAAATAGACAAACATCTTATCTCATTGCAGCACTGAATTGAGAACAATTTGCAATGAACTTGGGATGCAGAATGAACTGAGTCAATCTGGAATGATAGAGTATAGTGAGAGGTCTCAGATTCACAGGACCAAATCCAGCATCTAATACCTATTAACATATTGTGCCAATATATATATGCCTTTCTACCCTACAAAATTATTGTGAGGATTAAGAAGAGACAATATACCACCACAACAAAGGTCAGCATGGCACACTAACCCTAAAAGTGCAGTAGTGGCAGACATACCTTGGTAATAACCAACAACTCTGTAATTGGATTTTAGGACCCACTCAATAAAAGGGACCAATTGCCTAGCCAATTGGTCAGGGAAAATGAAGTCATGAATCTTGGAGGAGAAGCTCCAACCCCCACTGCCTGAAACCACACAATCCCTAAATATATTCCAAACTATAGTCCTTATACACAGAGATGAGTGTATTCCTCAGCCCTCATCAAAGTACTCTCTGCCGCAAACCATTACAGAAAACAGCAACCAATCAAATGCAGAGTCATTTTGTTCCAATCAACACAGAGAGTTCCATCAACACAACACTCCCACATCTAAAGCTTAGAGCACTTTGTGAAAGAGGGGACAGAAAGACTGTAAGAACCAGAAGATCAGCTTTCTGCGAGATCGTGTCTCCTAGTAATGTCAGAAGCTACATCATAAAGTCTCATCCATGACTTCCCAGATATGAGCTGAAGAAAGACAATAATAAACATGCCAAGGTTGATGGGGTAAAATCTACAAGTCCTCAAGTCTACACAAAGAAATACAGGCAACTGAAGAATGCTGGAGTGGGTGAATTAGGTTTCTCTGGAGAAGAGCACACCAAATTAGCTAAACATACACACAGGCAACACTAACTAGACTGAGCAGGTTATATTTAAGAATACATATGCATAATATGTTTTTCCCAGCTTTCATAAGGAAACCTGACTTGTGTCATTTAAAGTTAAACCCAGAAACTTACATCTCAGCTGATGTAATATCACCTTGCTTGCAGAAAGGGAGCCTTATCCTCCTCAGAGGGTGGGCTCCATCTTAGCGTTTCTTTCTCTGGCCCTATACATTTTGGAAAGTCACTTCCCTTTGTGAATGTCAGTCTCCTCACCTATAAAATAGAAGTTTGGATCACTGTTATTAGGCCTTAAATCACTAGAAGTCCAATGATTCTGCAGCTTGTTTTTATTTTTCCAAGAATATTGATGAAAAATTGATCCTTACTTGGCTACTTCCAAGCTGCTCCCAACTAGACATGGTGATGCATACTAGCAGTCCAGGCCTCCTCAGGCTGAGGCTGAAGGATCATTAACTCAAGGATAGCCTGGTGACATAACAAGTTGGAGGTCAGTTTGAATCACACAGAGACACCCTGTACCTCCCCACCCCCACATAATCTTCTTTGAATATATTTTAAATTTTTGCTGTGCATGTATGTAGATTGTTATCCAACCCTCATCACTTTTCCTTTTCCACAAGACCCCAAGTAACATCATTAATGTTCAGTTGGAGTCATGGTCCTCCATGGTGCTCCAGGCAACACTTCTTCTTTAAATGGTTCAGCTGATGCTGCAAGTGAAATGTGCTCTTACTGAGCCCATCCAGACGTTTAGTAACAGCTTCATCCATGCCTAAGTGTTTGCACCATATCTGTTAGAAAACTGGGAACTAGAAAATTACCAAACCCATGCCTGTTCACTTATATCCACTCTTTTTTTGTTTCCTGAATTTCCCTTTCTCCCTCTTCTTTCACACTTTAATCTTCCCACTATTCATTTATTAAAATGACTCCTTAATTTAATCTTCATTTTTCAGAATTCATTGATAGCAGTAAACTGAATATGCTTTTATGAGATTTTCTTTCTTTTTGGAGAGATTTGGTCTAAGAGCGTTTTTTTCATTTGTATCACCATTCCTGTGTTAGAACACATCCTTACTGAGAAGGAAAAAAGGGAAATAATTGTCATCTTTTATTAAAGACAGGATCTCTCTATGAAGCACATGCAGGCCTCCAGTTCCCCATTCTTCTGCCTTAGCTCACCCAGGTTCTAGGATTACAGGTGTCCATCACCATGACCAGCTATTATTTTCTATATTTATGGAATCAACTTCTCCAGGCATTAGCTCTGTTTCTACCAACCACATCTTCTCATGAAATACAAGTCAAAGCAAAATAAAAATGATAATGAAATATACTTCCATTCCCATATTCTATTCTGTACTGTCTGCAATGCTCATGAGTTCATAGGCAGCTTCACACTGAGCACAGAGATGTCCCCAACACATCTAGTCCACTCATCCCTTAACCCTCATTTCTTCCAGTGCATTCCATTAACCAGTGTGGTTTGGGGCGTTACCTTTTCTCACTTACTGAGACTATATTATATGAATTATTTTTAAATCTTTCATCTGCTCTTAAACTATATTACTTAAATAATCTCTACCTATGCAAAGTGTATATCATCTTTTAAAATGTTTCTGCCTAAAACATATTAACCAGGTCTTAGTTTTCTTTCCTCCTCTACTACTAATAATAACATAACTGGGTAACTTTCTTCCTAATTTTACACCTCTTTCCCATCCTTAGATGATCCTTCCTTTATTGTTCCAAATGATGTTCAGAGTAGGAGTTTTTCTTACTTCATGCTTTCTCCAAAAAAACATATGGCCAGTTTGCAAGGCAGGAATGTTTTTAAATACCCAATTTTAAACAAATGAGACAGAGAACTTAGCAGACAACTACCTGGGCATCTCCCAACCCCAAAGTTTTATAAGTTAATTATCCACATTCCACTTTTTTTATTTATTATAGAACAAAAGAGAGTTCCATCCTTGAATCTTAACTCAGCAACTATACTTTCTTTTCCTAGAGTTAACTGTAGCTCCCTTAATTAAATACACATGCACAGTGGCATGTATAGCCATTGTAAAAATAATGGCACTAATCAGTATTATATTAGAGTTTCCCACCTTTCCAGGAAACAATGCCTCTGGATATTCTTTAACGTCTCCCTAGACAGTACAGGTTCTGGTGACTCCAACTTGAGGATGGGGAAAGTATTCCACCAACAAGAAATGGCCTTTCTGATGCTACTCTGAAACTTCACAATCAGTTCTTTATACAGAAAAGATTGCATCACCACAGCTGCCGTAGTACCACATAAGTGCAGTGGAAGTCGGGTACTAGGAGTAATAAATAGCATTATTGGTTCAGGGCCACCTGCCCGTTCTCTTCCCCTGAGTCAAGAAAAAGTGTTCCTGTGCCCTGATCAGCCAGTGTGGTCAAGCCATTCTGCACAGAAGTTTCCAGTCCTTAGCAGAGAAGATCTGCATTCTACCTAGTCATCCAACCATTGGCCTTCTCTTGACGTTCTAATTTTTCACTATTTGGTGTGTCATGTGTCAGATTTTTTTCAGCAGTCCTACAGAAGCTAAGTGAGAGTTACTGGAACTTGAAACTATGTTTGATAGCCCTAACTATATTGGAGTTGTTTTTTATAACAGGCCAGATCTCCAATAGCATGCTGTGTATGAGCTTGGTTGTTGAGTTTCCTTTGCTACATGAAATGAGGATTAACCAGGACTCATATCCATTGCTTCATGTTGCTTGTGTTGTGCTCAGAAAGGCCTGTTTCAAGCTGATCTCCCTGCATGTTGTATGTAAACACAAAAGTTCAATTGCCGGAAGAAAAAATTTCAAAGTACATAAGCTTACTCCAACATAGAGTCTTCTGAAATAGTCAACTTGTTTTATTGAAGTTGACACAGGATTATGTAATTTAAAGTCAGTAAAGATAGAACTTTTTGAAGCTAGGAAGAATAAAAACAAATTTTATTTTATTTATGTGTTTGTTTATTTATTTATTTATTTATTTACTCTTAAGACAGGGTTTCTCTGTATGTGGCCTTGGCTGTCCTGGAACTCATTCTGTAGACCAGACTGGTCTCGAACTGAGACATATGCCTGCCTCTGCCTTCCAAGTGCTAAGATTAAAGGCATGCACCACCATCACCTAGCTAAAAGCAAATTTCTTACGAGATATGAATGTAGTCTATTTTAATATGTGTAACAATATATATTTTCAAAATATTTCATGCTGTACTTCTTGATAAACTAGGACCAGTTCCTCTTTTGTCCTATAATAAATAAAAATAGTGAAATGTTGACAATTAACTTACAAAAATTCAAATTTTTTACTCAGCATAGGCTTGAAATACGTCTAAGTATTCAGTAACTCTTAACAATGTCATCAATATTTCTTCATTTGAATTTTAATAAAAAATACCATAAAAAGAGCATATCTGCATGCTTTCCTTTTACAGATTTTAAGAAAAAACAAGGAGAATAAAGTTACTGTAGTTTCAGAACTTTGTCAAATTATATACCTAAAATTTTGAATGATCTGAAGAGAATTTAAGTAGAATTTTTTTTTCTTTTGCTTAACCTAGATAATAAATGTCTAATTTGGATTGTCCATGTGGCACTCAGTTCCCAAATTAAACTCTTTCAGAGACTGCCATTTTTAGCGAAAGAGGGGGAAGTGAGAATTAAACACCCACCCGGGCTCTTTCTATACAACCACAGCCAAGTTGTCTGAAAACCGAATTTGGCCACTTCACTGTAGTTCATTGTCTGCTGAGCTATAGCTGGACCCCGGGAACTTAAATGGACCACGATCAGAGCCACGGAGCAGATTTCATTAGTCTAGAGTCTAGCACAGAACTTAAGAAGGTCCAGCCATGGGGACCTACCCTGTTTCATCATACTCTTCTCCAAAACAAACACTGCCTGCTTTGGACCTGCTCCCTAAAATCTAAACACGGTACCCAGGAAAGTATCTGGTAAAAGTCTCAAGAAGTGACCTCCACACAAAAAAGAAGCTGGTAACAGATATGAATGGTGTAAAGATTTCTCGCACATAGTCATTTGCTTCTGGGTTTTTAAAAAGGTGCCTCTCTTTTCTCCCTGCTCAGGTGGCAAACCTGCTGAGGCTCTTCCAGATCCCTCAGATAAGCTATGCCTCCACCAGCGCCAAACTCAGTGACAAGTCACGCTACGATTACTTTGCCAGGACCGTGCCCCCTGATTTCTACCAGGCCAAAGCCATGGCCGAGATCTTGCGCTACTTCAACTGGACCTATGTGTCCACTGTTGCCTCTGAAGGTGACTATGGGGAGACAGGAATTGAGGCCTTCGAGCAGGAAGCACGGCTGCGCAACATCTGCATTGCCACTGCTGAAAAGGTGGGCCGCTCCAACATCCGCAAGTCCTACGACAGTGTGATCCGTGAGCTCCTGCAGAAACCCAATGCCCGTGTCGTGGTCCTGTTCATGCGCAGTGATGATTCACGAGAGCTGATCGCTGCAGCCAACCGCGTGAATGCCTCCTTCACCTGGGTGGCCAGCGATGGCTGGGGTGCGCAGGAGAGCATCGTCAAGGGCAGTGAGCATGTAGCCTATGGCGCCATCACTCTGGAGCTGGCATCCCACCCTGTTCGCCAGTTTGATCGCTACTTCCAGAGCCTCAACCCCTACAACAATCACCGTAACCCCTGGTTCCGAGACTTCTGGGAGCAGAAGTTCCAGTGCAGCCTCCAGAACAAGAGAAACCACAGACAGGTTTGTGACAAGCACCTGGCCATTGACAGCAGCAACTATGAGCAAGAATCCAAGATCATGTTTGTGGTGAACGCAGTGTATGCCATGGCGCATGCGCTGCACAAAATGCAGCGCACCCTCTGTCCCAACACCACCAAGCTCTGTGATGCAATGAAGATCCTGGATGGAAAGAAACTGTACAAGGATTATTTGCTGAAAATCAACTTCACAGGTAAGCAGTGAGCCTTTAATTGTCTTCTATGATATGAACAAGTGGACTCAACCAGGAGCCAAAGGCTTCTGCCCCTAAAGAGACATCCTTGCTTTAGAAGTTTAGAGCCACACAATCTTAAATATTCCAAGATATAATGCAATAATAGCTCTTTGATAGTCTTGTTCATTTTTGATGAATATGTTGGTTAGTATGCTACGTGAAAGGTCTCTAGGCTGGGTTGATGGTCCCACTGCGGCAGCAGCCGGGAAGGGGCCATGCTACATTGACTCTCTTTTTTTGTTAGCTGCAGGATATGACACATATGATAGGGCCATTTAATCTTCTGCTGCGGAACTGGCAACTGTCTAAGGAACATGAATTCTAAGCTCTCCTCATGAGGGATTTGAGCAAAAGAATCTCATAACTGTCACAGTGGGTGAAAAAAAGTCACTTTTCCTAGTGCCTAATTAGGGACAGAATAGGAAAGGCGACCAGACCATGGTGACTTCCAAGCACTGCGGTTTATTTATTCTGCTATACAGAAATATTCCTTTGGGGTTTAAAAGCTGTGGGTTCTCTCAATTTATGTTATAAAATGCAAATTTCTCTGTGATCCTTAATAGAAGCAAATTGAAGACTGAAGACATTCTGGTCAGAAGTAACTACGCAAGTGCCTCCAAAAAAAAAAAAAATACTATTCTCCTCAACCTACTTCCAAATATGGCACAAATATTTCTAAATACGGTTTTGCATTATTAACATATTAAAAACACAGACTTTAGGTTTGCATTCTCCCATGTGTATCAGCTAAGTGACAGTTTATGGCTCTCGGGACTTAAAGCCAAATCATAAAGTTGTAAGCAGCATTTATTATAGTGATCTAAGATACTTCTATGTCTATGCTGTTAAAAGCCACCTATGTCATTGGGCAATGATTCTGGTCTGCACAATCGATTTCAGTTCTTCACCCGAGATCTGAAGGTTTTTATGCTTAAGTCATATGATCTGGAGCAACAGGAATTCTCACACTCCTTTGTAGATGATCACCCAGAACTCAAGCACTCTGCAACATTGCTGAGAGTACTGAGGGAGGACCCATGGTCAGTGACTTCTCTTCCAAAATTTCCATACACTTCCTGGCAGACCCCTCTCCATTTACGAAGAGAGTTAGATGAGACATATTCCATTGGGAAGCTTTGTTTATTTTCTACACTTCATTCTCCCTAAAGGTCAAAAGTCATGGACGTGAGGTCAGGTCAGCATCCTTCTTATCCATCCGATGGATGTGACCTCTTACCACTGGAATGATTACAGGAAGCACTGAAGATTCAGCATTTTTATTCTTTATATGTGTCAATTCATATAGAAACAAACAGCCACAATGGGTGTTGGGGAATAGGTTACTAGTAAATTATCATTCATCTCAGAATCTCTTATCAAGTCTTCCTGACATCTCCAAAGAAATAAAGACCCTAAAATCAGCACCAAACAGTATCTTCACTTCATAATGACATAATTCTTAAAGACAGTTCTCTAAATACATACCTCTCTGAAGACTACCTGTGAGATAAGCATTTCTCTTTATTCTACAATACACTAGTTATCTTTTATATTCTATTTGCCCCTCAGTCTGAGAATACGTACAATATATGATTCATTCATTAACAGTCAAAACAAGTGAAGCTCAGATTCCAGAGAGCTCTTACAAGATAACCACACCATTATCCTTTGTCTGACTGCTTTGGTCATAAAAAGCAGAGGAAAGTGAAGAAATAAGGCCCCAATTTAGATAAATAAAACAAATGTATCTTCTTTTCCTCTGTCTTGTTCAATTACCGGCTTCCATTCTACAATTCTCTTTGCCCGTGAAAGGCCTCACCACAAAATGACATTCTGGCCTTCTCAATTAGTCAGACATTAGCCACCCCTCTCCATTTACAAAGAGAGTTAGATGAGACAAAACAGATTTAAACTACAGAAGACACGGGTATAATAGACTAGCCACAAGGTAAATACGCTTGGAAATAAGAATTGCATCGCAAAGGTACCAAGATAAAGAAATGATCTAACAAGCTATTTTTAAAAATAAAAGAATTGACTATATGAATCTAGTCCTTCAGTCTAGAGGAGTATATGTAGAATAGAATAGTGATTCTAGAATTTCGTAGTGAGTTTGTTGTAACCTGTGTGTGTGTGTGTGTGTGTGTGTGTGTGTGTGCTGTATTTCTATGTGCAGTTTGTACAATGGTAGTGGAAGGTGTACACCTTTGTTGGCAGGTGAATGTGTGCGTCTTATCACTATGTGTGTGTGTGGATGTGCGTTGTTGTCAAGTGTCTTCCTTGAGCATTCTCTACCTTCTTTTTTGAGATGGCACTCTCAGTGCACGTGGAACTCACCATTTCAACTCGGCTGGATAGCCAATGAGCTTGATGGATCTCTGTGTCTCTGTCTTCTCAGCACTGTGGTTACAAATATGCATCAGCACAGCTGGTTGTAGTGTGCATGTTAGATGCAAACTCGCATACTCACGCTTACATGCCAGGTATTTTATGATTAAACTATCTGCTTAGCTCCACAGATACACATATATTCTAAAGCTCAGAACTAGGTGAAAAGATTATCAGTATTTATGCCGCAGTACTGCCTTAATGAAAATTACCAAGGGAAATTCTTATTTTGTTAACAACTGCAAAGTCGGATCTATTTTATGTTTCTTTTCTGAAAAATTATCTGGTTTTCTCAATAGCATATTGATGTAATAGAGTAGGCATAATAGTCCATACTAAACTGACATTACCACATCTGCCCAATTGGGTTCAACAGTCCTCTCCTTGACATGTGCTTCTACCAAATACGTCCAAGATTGTGTAAAGGAACAAAGGCTATCAAATAGCTCTGCTTCTTATAGGACTTTGGCCACACAATCCCTGGTGTTTTGCTACATTCCTAGTTGTTTGTCCTTGTGTTGGTTGGCATAGTCTTATGAAGTTGATTCCCTTTGGAAATTCATTGGGCTGAATAGATTTAACAGAAGTACGTGTTCTCAAAAATAGCAAACTCTAAATAGCAAACTCTCCTGGCATGGATATCACCACTTTCAACCTCTCTAGACAAATCTGCAGTTTCCTTTTCTTTGCATGAAGATTGTCTGCAGTTCCCTAGACATGCCATGCCTTCTTCATCTTCAAACCTTGTAAACAAGATGGTTCCCCCACCTAGAGCATTCTGACCTCTGCCCCAGCTGCCTTCTCTTCATTCTGTCATGGCTTTTGCATTATACCTTTCATCCAAGCGTCCAATGTAACGTATCTTACGGGATTCATGTTCCAAATCTATCAGTTATCTTATCACTGATCACCTCAGCGACTCTCCGCAAGATCCAAACACCAACCTCTAGATCCAAACACCAGCCTCTAGATCCAAACACCAACCTCTAGCCTGAATTTCCACAGTACCCTCCAAATTTCTGACTCTTACCCTTCCCTCGACAGCCCCCTCAACCTATTCTCTAATCAACAGCAAATCAGAACGAGCATCTCATCTGCTCCATGCCCTTTGAGAAGTCCTCCCATGTCACTCATTGTCATTTAATAATATATTCATGTCTTGTAAGTCCAACCTGAGTTGCCCTCCCTACCCTCACTGCCTGACTCGTGGTCTCCCGTTCCAGCTCCACTGCAGCCACTCTTCACCCCAGGGCATGCAGGGTTCCTTTCTCACTGCTAGTTGTCTACACGGAATTCTTCCTCACATAACCTGATACTAATAAGCTCCTCTACTTTCTTTGTGCCATCACGTAAATTAGGCTTTCACATAGAGACCCACACTCAATATTGAGGTACATGCCTCCCCACCCTAGTTCCCACAAGCACTGTGTGTGTGTGTACGTGTTTCAGGGCTGAGCATTTGATTATATTTTTTGTGTAGAGTTGAGGTCTTCTAGGTCCCACTCTCAACTCCTGCACCTATGGCTCAGGGAGCATTGTGGAAGAAGGGATAGAAAGAATGTAAAACCCAAGGAACACAGCATTTGCTATGAGATTGTGTCTCCTACTGATGTCAGGAATTTCATCCATAAAGTTTCACTAAATGATTTAAGTTCTTTAAAAGAACAGAACATGTCATCTCTCATTTTAAATATACAGCACCATTTCCATGTAACCAGTACTGTAGAAATGTTTACTGCAGGAACAAGGAATTAAACAGATAATCATCACCATGGTAATATAATGCTTTTGTGATATTTTAGTTTTTAGGAAGTATGCATTATAATCTCTGAAATGGCTTGCTTTAACGCATGCAATCTCCCTCAATTGTTATCTCCCTAAATATCTTCGGAGCTTGAAGTAGTCTATCACTTTCAGACAGATAGTCCTCCAAGGACAAATGATTTGCTCAAGGTCATTCACTGGAATAGAGGAAAGGTCAGGATTAAATGCACCACACTTAATCCTGTATTACTTTGACACATTTGCAAAGACTATCTGCTTGGTAAAGGTTTTTGATCCAAAGCATCTACACTCTCTGGTTCGCAGTTGATATTAACAAAATGCCTACTGAAGGTGCATAGTCTAGCCAAGGGCTTTAAGACACGATTTCTTTCTGAATTTCCTTTTCACCACTCTGCTGATGCTCTTTGGGTTGCTTTGTCGTCTCACAATTCTCCAGTCCCACACAGTGTTAGAGACGGCATTAAATTCCAAAATTTGAGATAGTCTCAAAAACTGAACTCTAAAAGCATCTTTTAATTATTAAAAAAAAATCTCTATGTAAGATTTAAGATTTATATATCTCCATAATTTTAAAATTGGTATTAATTAAGAATTCTTTTTTATGTCATGTGACATTCTAAATTAATTAGAATAAAATTTTATATGCCTCGTAGGTAAAAGAAAAGCTTAAACTACCCCAGGGAGGTCATAAGAGGGAAAGAGAGAGAGCACCTAAACTCCTAAAGAAATGCAGTGTCACTGTGTCCACAATCTCCCCAGGAGACCATTCTTAGGCGGTAGACTGGAATAAAATCAGAGTTACAAAAAGCCTTCTTGAAAAATGAGCTTGTGTCTACTCCTCACTTGACAAAGGCAGAAATTTAGGATATCAGATTATTATCTTCTCTTACTAAAGCACACAGACATGAACTCAACTGTCACTGTGACATGGTAACTAGAACACCTCCAATTTAAAAGAAAATGAAAGAGCTGTCACTTATCTGGTACCTGGTCAGAGGTACCCTAAGACACTTCCAGAGCTGAGTGGAAATTATCTCAGGAATCATTCAAAATAGTCACTCCCTGGCATGAGATCAGGAGGCCAGCCAGAATGGTGAGAGCTGAAAGATAAGAGCTTGACATAAGAGAAAAGTATCCAAGCTCACACAATGCATACTGCCTAGACAAGCAGTCAGAGACTTGACTTACTCACTCACCTGTGCTTAGATAGTATGTTAAGCTCTGGGGATGTAGGAAAGGAGATGGATCCCCTCCCTGTACACAGAGGGCACACCACTGTCCAGTCTTCAAAACCCTAACATGAGGTAGATAGATTCTTAGAAGCTATGGTGTTAAAGAGCTGCCCTAAGCCTTTTGTTCTGTTTTGGTTTGAGTCTTCATTTTATATCGGAAAATCGCTGTATATCTTATTCTCAGAAAATACATCTAAACTCCATAAACAAATCTCATGGCTTAGCTTACTAGTGATGAGAACAGTTCCCTACTCCTGTTGGACTGGAGGTTAAGACTAAATAGGATAAACAGCCAGAATAGGTTTTAAAATCTATAATTATGTATCTGGTTGTTTTCTGACTTTTTCCTCCTAATATCTCTTGGTACTATAAAAAAGAAAGACTGCTGAGATTAGAGAATCAGATCCTGCTTGATATGGTTCTTAGATTTACAATCCTCAACACTAGGAAGAGGAGCACTCTAGGAAAATGGGGAGTCCAGCCTCATTGCCCGTTTGCCTCTGCATCTGACTCATCCAATAGGAACAAAGATCACAGTTGAGATTATAATCACGGAGCTCAGCCAGGAAGGGCATATTTTCTGAGACACCGCACTTCAAGGAATACATTTTAACTGGCCCCAAACCAGCAAGGCTTTCCTCTTGAAAAGTACAGGGCTATCCAAGGCACAGTGAGGAAGCCAAAATGGTAATGGCCACATCTTCAGATGAATGGGCTTTGAAGTCTCTGAAAGAGCATGCTGCTCTTGATCTTGCTTCCTCCACTGGCACATGCGTAGTTCCCACAAAGGCATGGACACTGCCCTAGCTTTCTGATCAGAAGCATTTCCAAGTGCAAAGACAAATATCCTGTATGCCTTTCCTTTCCTTTCTTCTTGGCCAGCTTCTTGGGGTCACAAGAATAGGATTTAACTTTGCAAAGGGCACCGCAAATGTGCTCACTTATTTGTTTATGCACTGTAGATCTGTGGTCTGCTGTCCTAGAAGTTTTAGAAAGGATTTGCATTTTAAGATTGTGTGGTAGAGAACAGAATGTAGGAAATGTGGTTCCAGACTGGGGCCTGTGGTTCCCACTGTGACATCTCTTTATTAATGTTCTCATTGTAGATGCCACTACTATTATTATTATTATTGGTTCAGAATTCTTAATTATCCTGATTTATGTGCATAACCATCCTACCTGTGAAACAGAAAAATGTAGTCATCTCCAATGGAATATGTAAGGAAACGGATTCTACTACCTTGTAATGCACCCCGCCCCCACCCCTGAGACATCCCCCTCTCTCCCTTTCAACACACACACACACACACACACACACGCACGCACACACACACACACACACACGCACATGTGTGCACACACACACACCATTGTTTATCCACAGAAACATTACAAACGAACCTTAAAAATTGGAAATTAACTAGCTGGGCAGTGGTGGCGCATGCCTTTAATCCCAGCACTCGGGAGGCAGAGGCAGGCAGATTTCTGAGTTCGAGGCCAGCCTGGTCTACAGAGTGAGTTCCAGGACAGCCAAGGGCTACACAGAGAAACCCTGTCTCGAAAACAAACAAAAAAACTAAACGAACAAACAAAAAAATTGGAAATTAACTTGAGCATGTGTCAATGCAACTAATACATTGTTTTAAAATCTGTCCATCTTATATGAATAGCATTTTGGACACCCTATGCCACAACAACCTGTCTTCTAAAAGACACTAGTTTGGAAATATTGTCAGAGTAAAACCAGAAACATGTTTTGTGACCACTTTCATGTACCTCTCCCCAAGCTATGCTTCTTCTTCAATATGGTACTAGAAAACCACTACGGAGAAAGAATTCAAAACATTCCTACCAAAACAGCAGACTGTTAAATAGAAAGATTTTCTATACAGAATTTAAAGGGATGAGATTGTCATGTGATGGATCCAGGCAATATGGAAAGCCCTTCCCAGAGTTAAGTTTAGCAAGGCTTCTTAAGAACCATTATGATGCTCATAATGCCTGAGCAGAGGGCACAGCTTCTGAAGATAAAGGATGCTACCACATACCATAAAGAGTATGCCTGAGGACAGCAAATGACAGGATGACTGTCTACCCTTGCCCCATTTACTTTAGAAATGAAACAAGCGTCCACAATAGTCTTAGTCACTCTGTAGGACCCCAGCAAGGAAAGGTTAGATTGTTATTCCAGAAGTTTTTTCCTCCCTTTCCTGACTCTGTGACTGAAGCCATCTAGGCAATCCATCTGTGTCTCATTTATTCAAACCTATGGGAGTCAACATAAATTGGAATTTGACAGAGTCCTTGGAAGTTAGTAATAACAGTTTAAAATGTTCAAATATTTAATTCTATCAAAAAGCATAAACAGGTTTACTTGCATGGTTAAGATATCTTCTTAAATTTGCAAACTAACATCTCAACTGAAATTATCTCAATACACATGAGCCAACTAAGGCATCTTAAAATACGTGATTAAGTATTTTAAGATTTGGCTTAATATTAACCTATCCATTCTTTGTGCTTTGTTCATTAAGCAGTAAATGACACCGTTTTTTCAAGTGTAGTACACAAATGAACTTAAGTCAGTTCAGTGCTTTTTAATTAGTGAGCCAATTCAGAAAAGATAATTGTTTGGGGTTTGATTGTAAACTTCATTCCATACCCAGGTGTAGGAGAACAGTTTGAGGATCATTATCTGGATTATTTATTTATATTTTTTCCTTGGGGCAGGATTATATATTCTATGTCTATAGTAACCAAGGTGTCTACTACAGATCACATGCTTTACCAGAACAAAACAAACTGGTTCACAATGAAACAAAAACTGGATTGGACCCTGAGAAATGTAAAAGCCAGCCCTTTTATAATATAAAAGATGGAGGGGATTTATAGATAATTGGTAACATACATCATCCAGATATCATAATATCATTGTAAAACTTTTCTGGGGATTGTTAGGATTTAATTTAAATAAAATCGGGGCTGTGTAAAATGAAAATCAAAGCTGTAATATGTATCTGCATGTATGCATACAACAAGAATCACTGAAAACAGGAACATAAATTTGAAAGACAGTAAGGAGTGGCGTATTGGAGGGAAGTAATTATATTATAATCTAAAAAATAAAAGAATAAGTTCGTGGGCTGAGAAGATAACTCGGTGGATAACACCCTTGTTGCAAACACAGGAGGACCTGAGTTCATCTTCTTAGAAACTATATAAAAAACAGGCAGAGCAGCCAGGACTCTATGCTGGAGAAGCAGAGAACTCCTGGAAGCTTGTCAGCCAGGTATTCTAGATGAAATAGTGATCTCAGGCTCAATGAGAGACTCTGCCCCCCCCCCCAAGAACTAAGATGAAAATTGACAGCATAAGATGGCCAATGTCAGCTTCTGGCCTCCACACAAATGAAGGCTTCTACATACATGCACATGTATAGTACATGTGAGAAATTAGTTCAGCCTTCAAATAGCTTAGCAACTAGTGATATGGCTATTAAGAAAATCATCATTTTTACATACCACAGCAGTTCATCATGGACCTCTTAAAAGAGTGTAGGTCATATAGTATATAAATACAAATGAGAACTCACACTGAATGGGGTGGCAGAAAAGACTTCCTAAAAGAAGAAAGGCTGAATTTGACAACGGTCTTATTAGCAAAGAGAAGAAAAAAGATTTTCCAGTTTGGAAAAACAAAAGATCATTCAACACAGATATATCTCTACTTTTCAAAACTAGTGTGTTGGTGTGCTTTTATATACTAAATCTGAAGTATATGATTCAGCCAACTTGAATAAAACCATGCACTTGTCACAATTATACAGTGATCATTTACCTTTTCCCGAAACGTCTAGTCTCAAAGGGTGAACAAAGGCCTAGCCTTTCCTGATGGCTGGACAAAAGCTATTATGGGTATTTTATTTGTTATTTTTCACAATAATCCTGTCAGATAAATAGACATTATTTTCTTTTGCTTTATGAGTTCAAGGCTCAAAGTAGTTAAATGGCTTTCTCAAATTTACCCAGCTAAGTAACTGCCAAAGTGAACCTGGTTCATCGATTGCAGGTCACCTAATGAAAAAAAGTTAAAAATAGGTTGGTACCTGGAACAAAATTTGGGGTACTGCCTACTGTCTTTGGCCCAGCATTCCGAGAGCAATTCATATAATAAAAAGTGATGGCCCAGATATTCATTATCCAAAAAGGTATTTGTTAGCACCTTCCCTAACTGTCGTATGGTGTCTTCAATATGGAAGGACTCATCTCACAGACTCCCACTTACATATTATGCTACTTCCTCCGAGAGCATCCAATTGCACAGGATCAATATTTGTAATATCCTACCGTTGTTTCCGAAAATCAATAGGAAATTGCAAGAACAAATAAATAATCACCATGGGTTCAATGCTATTTAAAACTACATTTTTCTTTCCTATCACCCAGTTTCTCCCTTTATTACAAGATGCTTCCGTGAATAACTAAAAGTAAAGTAATAGAAAAGAAATGGAGAAGTACTGGATATGAAATTCTACAATTTCCAACCAAGACTAAACGTTTCTTGGGTTCATTTAATATGTTTGAATATTTATCTTGAGTTTGTTGATGGTAGATGGTGATGATTTGTTTTTTAAGAACATACCACAATTCAAGTTTATTTTTAAAATAAATATTTATTATACACTGTCTCATGAACAGAAACTTTTAAAGAACTGTCTACCATGAAAGCTTTGGGGTCTTTATGATGCAGAACCTCACCATATACCCTTGACCTACTGAAACCTAATCTGTAGACCAGGCTAGACTTAAACACCTAGAGATCCCCCTCCCTCTGTCTCCGGAGTACCAGAATGAAAGGCGTGTACCTCTGTGTCTGGTGGAAGTTCTGTTTATAGCCTATCCAGGAACCATCAGTTCCAGGGCAGTACTACTATGCCAGCTCTGTGAGGAACTTACAAAGACATCTCTGAGACCAAAAGAGATAGAAGAGATAAAACCTTAAATTCTGATAATCTCAATTTTAATAAATGTAGGAAATAATTTAGAATGTATTTATAACTTCACTGATGTTTTGTTGATAGTAATAAAATTATTATCTTATACAATGTGTCTCACTGACAACTTGATATATGAGCAGAAATCTCAAGGATATGAAAAGCATATGGGAATATGTGAAAAACATGCCTGGCAATCTACACAAATCCTGAGACAAAAGCCTCCTCAAAATTGAAAGGACCACTGGGTTATGGACTTAGGATGTCCTAGGTAGAGGAAGTGAGATCAGAGAAGTGCTGCAATCTAGAAATTGTGAGACCTTCAAGCAAATGCTCTTTTTTGCTTCAAGCTATGAGATGTAGCAAGAACAATATCAAAGGTTTAGAATATGGCAAATTTAAAAAGTGTGTTGATAGATCAAGGAAAGCTACTTGAGGAACTGAATACAAAGCTTAGTGGTAGATCATAGTACACACACACACACACACACACACACGCACGCACACGCACACACACAATCACACATGCAGGCACACACACGCACACACGCGCACACATACACACACACACAAACACACAAACACACACATGAACACACACGCACACACACAAACACACACGCATGCACACACACGCACACACGTACATGCACACAAACACACGCGCACACATACACACACGCACACACACACATGCGCACACACGCACACACGCATACACACACAAACACACACACATACACACATGCACACACACAAGCACACACACAAACACACATGCATTCACACACATGTACACACACAAACACACATGCATGCACACACATGTGCACACACACATACACGTACGCGCACACACACACAAACACCCGCATGGACACACACACACATATATGCACACACACAAACACACATGCACACAAACACACACATGCACACAAACACACACAAACACACACACGAAGGACACACACACAAGCACACACACGCATGCACACACACACATGCACACACACACACACATTCACACTTAAATTCACCAAAGATACTTAAAGAGACCAAATAAATGTTGACACCCTAATATATATTGTCCTATAAATATTGAGACTTATCAGTCATTTTAATTTTCATAGAAAAAGCATTTGGTAAAAATCCCCAAGGTATTTGACTAGAACTAGGGTCAGCTTGTCTACTGTACAATAATAAGTAAGCACAGGTAAGCTTCTCATATCAAATTGCCATTTTTGTACTCACGACTCAAAACTAGATTCATGTAATTATCAGAGTTATAATGTAAATACATATAAACCTGCACACTATCTAGTCTTCCTACCATACAACTGTTGATCTCATCTAAAGAATATAAAATAACTGGATGATGTTTGCTTAGCCTACAATGTTGAGAAAAGCAGATGTCCTTCTCTGCCATAGAACACCTGTGATCTAATTGTGTGACTTCTAGCAGTATCCAGGTTGCCCTGACCTCTTGCAAGTCTTGTTCATAGCAGGAATAGCAAGTTAGCCTACTTACATCACCACAATAACGTATTATTAAAGACAGAAACATTGAAAACCCTGTGAGCTACATTGATCAACATGTCACTTTCTTCAACAATTATTGAAACATCTTTCCGTCAGACACTGGAAAGGAGACAAAAAAGCTGTTGAAGAAACCACTCTCAAACAACAGCCTCTCTCGTGCAGGTGTATATGTTGAGCAGCTGCATTAGGCAGCAGTACATGAGGCAGCTGCAGTAAGGGCTGCAACAGTGGTGGAATGGTTACAAGCCATGATTTATGCTATAGATTTGAATATATTGTTTCACATTTGGCCTCTCTTTTGTATTTTGAACAAAATACAATTGCAATTACAATACAATTTTGAACAAATTGCTCTTCTTTTTTTTTTTTTTTTTTTTTTTTTTTTTGGTTTTTTGAAACAGGGTTTCTCTGTAGCCCTGGCTGTCCTGGAACTCACTCTGTAGACCAGGCTGGCCTCGAACTCAGAAATCCGCCTGCCTCTGCCTCCCGAGTGCTGGGATTAAAGGCATGCGCCACCACTGCCCGGCTCATTGCTCTTCTTAAACACAGTTAGAGTGAATGTGAACTCTAACAGAAGATTTAGGGAGGAGTCATAGAAGTCAAGGCCCCTTAAGAGGAACTGAAGGGCACCCATTTAAAACTCACATGAATCTGTGCTAGCAGAACATATAAGACACTTCAATGATCTCCGAAGCCAGCATCATTGCTGTTTATATTATGGCAAAATCTTATTCTCTTTCATTTGTAATGACCTTAGATATTTTATTTATAAAGAAAACCATGATTCTGTACTAAGACAATTTATTTATTTAACAGCATTCCTTGTCAAAAGTCAGGCAATTACAAATTCCTGCTCAACGTTGTTGAAGAAAATTTGGAAATGTAGGAAATTATTGCAGTGGCAGAAAACTTTTCTAGCTTGATTGAGACCTTGAATTCCATTTTCAGCACCACAGAAAGGGGGACAGAAACAGAGAGAGAGAGAGAGAGAGAGAGAGAGAGAGAGAGAGAGAGAGA
>JADRCH010000169.1:538076-567522 GCA_019843965.1 Rhynchomys soricoides
AGAGAGAGAGAGAGAGAGAGAGAGAGAGAGAGAGAGAGAGAGAGAGAAAGACAGAGACAGAGACAGACAGAGACAGAGACAGAGACAGACAGAGAGAGACAGAGACAGAGACAGAGCCAAAGACAGACAGAGAGAGACAGAGACAGAGACAGAGACAGAGAGAAATGGAGGGACAGAAAGAAAGACACACACACAGAGAGGTTGGAAGACAACCAGAACTGAAGCAATGTGTCAGTACACCCACAACTTGCCATATACATGCACATTACTGGGCACAGTTATGTACGCAAACAACAGGAAGAGAAGGAGGTAGGGAAGGAAAAAGGTCCTGAACACATTACAGTAAAACTAAGCAAGCATATATAATTTTCCTTCAGGAGACATATGGATAAAGTCTCAGATAAAAAGTTGATATAGGTAGAAATTCATTAATAGTTACTGCTTCTATTATAAAGAGAAACAGATCTGACATATTGCACACTATGAGTGACCTATGTTACTTCCACTCCGTCAAAAATAACAAGATAATGTTCCTTGGCTTTTCAAATTTGGAAGCCATTTCATATACTGTATTGACTGAAAACATCCTCTCTTTGGATTTGAAAGTGTCTCCTTCTAGGAGCTAATCTTTGCCTACTGAGTTTGTCACACAAGGCAGCTCTAATTCTAGATATTTTTATAGACCCATGCATTTCGTATAGATATATTGGACAGAGACTCGGGAGATATGAGAGCTTAACTACAGCCTCAAACACATCATTTCACTGCCTTAGTTTCTACCTATGGCATACATCAATTATAGTTTTTAAAAGAAGCCTTGTTTTTTCTTGAAGGCTTTAATAAAAAACTCAGTGTGAAAGACAACTACAAACACACATACGTATACCGCATGTCACATCACATTAAAATATATTCATTGGAATAAATTCTCATGGTTTTTTTTGATACTTTATTTACATTTCCAATGTTTCCCCCTTTCCAGGTCTCCCCTTTGGAACCTCCCTATCCCTTCCCCCTGCCTGTATGGGGGTATTCCCCCACCCACCCACTCTAGTCTTCCCTCCTTGGCATTCCCCTATACTGGGGCATCTAACACCTTCAGGCCTAAGGGCCTCTCCTCCCCCTGATGGCTAACAAAACCCTCCTCTGCCACATATGTGGCCAGCACCATGGGTCCCTCCATGTGAATTCTTTGGTTGGTGAATCAGTCTCCAGGAGCATCGAGAGATCAGGCCAGTGGACACTGTTGCTCCCTCCATGGGGCTGCAAACTCCCTCAGCTCCTTCAGTCCCTTCTCCAACTCCTCCATCTGGGACCTCATGCTCAGCCCAATGGTTGCTGTGAAGTGACTCTTGGGTATTCTGATCTTTTGGGCTAATAACTACTTATCAATGAGTACATACCATGTTCATTCTTTTGTGACTGAGTTACCTCGCTCAGGATGAATTCTCATGTTTTGTTGGTGGTGGTGGTGGTGGTGTGTTTGAATTGCTTTGTTTACAAATTTCACTATGAAATAGTTTTTCATTCTATTCTTGTTACCATTAAACAAATAGGTCATTTTACACACTTCATCAAAACTTCATCAGATAATACTGATACTTGTCTGGTGGGATCATCTTTAATTGACAGGAGCTAGAATGTCATTCTTTCTTATTTTGTTTGGAGTTTACAATACCACTGTTCAGAACATGTGTTTTGCTATTAATTTCACCACAAGAGAGACTAAAAAGTTGGGAATGGAGGTCAGGAGCTGACAGCAACCCATTTGTGCCAGAAATTGTTGTTTCCAGCACACGAGGTGCCATCCAGTTGCTTCATCTGCTATTATCAGAGTAAAGGTTCATGATTAGTGACAACAATAAAGTTTGTGAAGGGCTGGAAGACACATTCGGCTTTATGTCTTTTCAATTTTATCTCAGATTGCTAATATAAAGAATCAACTTTTGAACTTTAAGCCATTTTTAGTTTGGTCTTAAAAAAAAAAAAAAACAATAAAAACGACTATATTGCTCAATGAACCACTTGTCTTCCTCCCTCCTCTGTGTATGAGTTTTTTCTTTCTGCCAGGTCTCTACTCACAAGGGTCAGTTAAGTACCATTCAAGGCAGATGAACAGACTCAAGAGTTAAGTGATACTCTTACCTACAGGATACACATCCTTCCAGCCTTCAGCCATGCCCTTGACCCCACCTTACATCCATCTAACTCTTATGCTTCAGGTTTCCAAAGAACACCCTTTGTTCTTTGCAGGCAAAGATTGATAATCTTGTCATAGTTTTCAAGCTTCTTGGTCTTGTCGTTATTTTGTCTTGTTTTTTATAAACTGACAATATGAACACTCCATGGTATGGTTGAGGGGAAGGTTTTTATTGTAAATATAAGAGAACAGCCAGAGGCATCTGGAAGAGTCCAGGGCAGAGAAAGTAGTAGGCTGAACATGGCCAGGAATTTGGACCTGACATGAGAGAAGCAGGAATAGACATAGAGAAAGAGACACGGAGAGCGAGAGATGAAGACAAAGAGTGCAGGCAAGAGAGCCAAGTATAGCCCAAGTAGCTGGGTTATAAGAATGAGTACCTTGGGGGAGGGAAGCCTTTGAGCTGGAGAGACTTTAGGGTAGAGGAAGAGGTTAGAAGGTCTAGGGTGCTAGCATGTACTCTGAAATGTATAACAGGTACTTCTAGAACTGAAGGAGCAGGAAGCCCAGCATGCACTTTGATATGCTAATGATATGCTAATCAGCATCACAGGTAGTCATATGTCCCTTCTGCAAGAGGTAAGGAAAATGGCTCCTTTTGGTAGAAGGGAACCAGCTTCCAAAGTTCCCTGGGAAAGCTAGCTACTGTCTAGAAAATAGCGAAATGGAGTTTCCATGGGACTTGATGTTTTTGTTTGAATCAAGGAGTATAGTATTTATGATCATAACCATTTCAAATTTTTAGCTTGAAATACTCTAAAGAGAATTCTTTATCCCCCACTTTTTAAAAGTTAAAAGTGATAACAGTATTATTAGCCTGAGCAAGAAGGTATATGTGAGTTTAAAGAAAACGGGTTGTAAGATAATTTCTAGTGTTTCATAGCTGATTTTGTAGTCACATGGGATATGACATGGACAAATGTCTGTCTGTGGCATAGGTGGCCTCACCCATCACAGATCAGTGTGAGGCAACTGTGCAAGCGTAGTTGTACATCAGGCAACAGGAAAGCACAACTGAGAAATGAAAGACTTTGGTGTAAGTGGCTGGTGTTACATTTACCTATGGTGTTAAGAAAGGGATTACCTACAAGTTCAATAGAAAGTCAACTTTCTGAAAAAAAAAAAAATAATACTACTAAAACTTCTGATTTGAACCACAGATGGTTCAATGACATGAAAGTCCATTAGAATGAAAGTGAGCATCAAAGCTGTGAAGAATGTAGCCACTGAGAAATCTTTCACAGAATCAAAGGTGTCTTTTAGCAAATACATGATGTGCAAAAATGTTTTATCAAGAAGAGAATAATATACTCATTTTAATATTTCATAGGCTTCAAGGAAATGAGAGAATGGTCAGTACAAACTGCTGTCAATCTTGTCAGTCCAAGGAGCAAAGGGATTTGTGTGTTTCGGTGTCTAGTTCATTCCCACAAAGAGAGTTTATGAAACTCTATGAAACCAACAGGGAGACTTCTGAAACACTCCACAAGTCCCTTATCTTGAATGCACTGGCCCATCCTGAGGGGGAGCGGGAGCATTATATTTAAATTTTCATTATCCGTCATGCCTGAAATATGCTATCTAATCACAGTGCCCTTCACCATTATCAGGCCTCTAGAGTTATTTCACAGTCCAAAATAATATTTCTTTTTTTTCTCTCTAATTTAAAAGCACAACATAAAAATAAACTGTATTGTGCTTCAAGTAATAAAACCTATACTCATCTGTTAAATGTGCAAAATTCTCTCTATAAAGCTAATTAACTAGATAAAAGGTCTATATCAGCCTTTAAACAGTTTCTGTCTCAAAGGGCCTAACTCAGTAATTAATTATGTTTCTTGGAGTCTCTAAAAACACTTTTACAGATTCATGGGTCTTTAGAAATGAAACATCTTGGGCATCAGGCAAAATATCTTAATCTTTCAATCTGCTCAGAAGTGAGTCAAGTTCTTAAACAGAACTCGAATTAAATGTCTTTAAAATTGGGTCTACATATTCCTATCATTTAATCGGTTATTTACATTACCTCAGAGGGAGGAGAACATTGATTGGCTTTCTACTCAGCCTCATTTTTAAGCATTGTTAGCACTGAAGTGACCATTCGCTGGGGTCAGCTTCCCATAATGGGTAGCAGAATTCAAAGATATTAGTGAAGCATAAGTTAAGCCCCAAATGTGTATATTGCAACTCAGGAGTGTAGCTCCTTTTGGCATGCTAGATATGAAGTAAGGTATATATAAACATGTGTAACCACCAAGAGTCTGTGTAGCATCACTTACTGCATGATCATGCTAGCATCATTCTGCCACTAAAAATACCAAGGCAATTCAAACCCTCCAGAGATCCATGATGTTTTTCCAGATAACTCTAACAGCACTTGACTTGCTAAAGGGAAGATCTTGAAAAGGAAAGATTAAGATAGTCCTCCACATTGGACCATTCTGCTTAATCCCCTGCCTTGGGCTTTGCTCTCTTCCCATTTGTTAGCATAGATAACGTTCTGAAACTCATCAGAAAAGTTGGTTATAAACCTCCGGCACAAGCTCTAAACAGTACTGTTTATGAAGTCTATGCCTTAAAGTCTGTGATGTAAATTTCATGGCTGCATTGCTAGCACAGGCTGAGTTTACTCTTTTGTAATTAGCCTCCAGCAGTGGATTCGCAAATTCTTCAAGTTATTCCTTCACAGTAGGAGCAATACAGACTTGAAAGAAAGACAACCAGCATGAGATAAGGCTGACAACAATATTAGAAGACAGGGATCCTCTTGAAGGCATCTAGTACCTTCTCAAGACCACTGGAAAGAAGGAAGCTTTCTTTCCTACCCCCTTTAAGCTTTCAGAGTGTCTCCCTGACGAAGCTGAAGAGGGTCGAAAATTTTAATTACAGGTTTCCTTTAATTACAGGCTTCTTTGCTATGTTTACCAAACAGCTAGTAGCCCTGAGGGTGGAGTTCGGCTCTTTAAAGTCATGTTTTAATCTCTTTTGTAATTGCAATTTGATTGCTGGTGTAAATTACGTAGTAGGCTTGCCACCTTCAGTGCCAGCCAGTTTCCCAGAGTGCATAATTTTGAATTGAACAGCTGATATCCATCCAAAAGTCTCCCAGAATGTTTCGTGGACTCCTTGAATTATGCATTAAACAGAATTCTTTAAAAAGAAGGCAAGAGGTTCCTTTGATGTCAGCTGGGGCTTTTCATCATACTATGGACTATTAGTTTCTAGATTCTTTTAGAGGTGGTTTCTTGAAGCCAGTGTTCAATTCAGGACTTACCACCTCTAACCTTTATATTTTATTTTAACAGCATCATATCTCACCCTGAATGTGGCAGTTTCTGGCAGAAACCTGGTGGTTAATTTCTAAGGAGGAGGTGGGGATAGAGAAAAGAACAGTTTGTTGCAAACACGCCACCTGCTGCACAAAGTGTATACATACAGTAGAAATTTCACCACAGAAAAGAATCCTTTAGAAGCTTCATAGAGCAAGCTAACAGGGAACTGTGGTGTCTATGTATCCATACATCACATCCTAAAGTTGGGGGACCCTGATAACTTTAAACTTTTGATTATAAGTCCTCACTAAGGACAAGCTTTGCTTGGTATTTTTGATTTTGAGCTATGTCCCATCCAAATGTCACCTTATAGATTATTAAGCAAAACAACCCTTACCTTTATTTAAAAGGAAGTAAGATTGGCCAAGTTTTTACCATGATATGAAAATATAAATTTTCAAAAAAGTTAACATTATGGGTAATTTTATATTGCCAGTCTTTGGGTTTTTTTCCCTGCACACTGAGCACTTTGAAATCTGTGAAAGGTTATGCTTTTCTGTGCCCATGTGAATTGACCTTACACGTTAGGGGAACTTTATCATACAACTCAGTCACTTCTGAGAGTGAAAAAAAAGAGCCTTGTGCACAATTATGCCAGAACACACAAGAACTTAGGCTATCCTAGACAAACAAACCCAGGAAAACAAAAGCCAGATCTTCTTCTGAACAATCTACATCTACTGCTAACTCATGTTTCAGAATAACATACAAAAAAGAAAATGACCCAGCATAGCGCAGAGATGCCAAACTGAAGAAAGAAAGAAAGAATGAATGAATGAATGAATGAATACTGTTTTTCACCACAGAGTAGGACTATTCCATCACTCTGCATTTTGTATATCTGCTAGATTTAAAAAAAAAAAAAAAAACCTTAATAAAGACCAGATAGAGCTTCATATTTCTAGAAGAGATGACACCCTTATCTAGGATACATTGGTTTACATAGAAAGTGTCATCTGAAAGAATGCAAGATTTCAGAATTGGGCACACCAGCAAGGCAAAAACATAAATAGGTAAATGAGCCAAAACCAAGAAAAATATAGCGCCGTCCACCTACGTCATCACCTCTCAGCAAACATTTCTTCAAACTTGCTAAGTAAGGATTAAGTCCAGTCGTGGATAAAGCCACCATCATGTCACACCTTCAAGATCTGACACCCTGGGGATGCTGAGAAGATGGCTCAGTGAATGGATCACATACTGCACAAGATTGATTGAGTATGGGAGTTCAGATCCCAGAACCCTGTAAAATGTCAACAAGAATGGTGGTGGCTCACCACTGTTTCCAGCCTCCAATGGCAGAGACAGGATTTCCAGAGAAAGCAAACCAAAGAGACCATTCATACTGGTGAAATATGGATTTCAACTTAGAGACCCGTTTCAACGAATAAGGTGAAAGACTGATGGCGGATATCCCTGACATCAGCTGGGGTCTCAACATGCACCTGCAATGCTTGTACATATGCACACACATGCACACCACAGACATAAAAACAGAAGAAGAAAATAACAACAACTTACATAAGTAGTATTTAGGTATATGCTGCAAAGATCATTTCCAGATTAAATAAATGCATGGAAATCATTGTTATATTTAAGCAGACTGGGAAAGAAAGGGGAAGGCTTACTTCAGGAAAAATAAAGAAAGAAGAGAAGAAATGGTTCAGAAGATCTGGCACAATGACACACATCTGTAATCCCAGTGTGGGCTACAGAGTAAGACTTTGTCAAACAAATAAGGCACATGAACTTGAGATATTCCTACAGGTAAAATAAGAGTAAGAATATATGAGTTACAGACATTGAAAATGGCAGTATAAGTAAAATAAAGAGAAAGGTATCTTCCTTTCTGAATTTGAAAATATAAGCAGATCTGGAAATCTGTCAATGTGTATGTCACTTTAAGCATCTTCACTATCCAGTAATTATCACTAAAATGTTAAAATTATGAATAGCTTTCTCCAAGGCACTTAAACATTTTATGTGTCCCTTTTAATGTATCTCCCTAGAACTGATATTAAATCATAAAATGATACATTATTGAAAGTTAAGCAAAAATACCATTAGCATCTATTCCACATTCTGTTTTAGATTTCCTTTGGGGAAACACTCAGCTCTCTGTTTTCACTTTCAGTGAGGTTAGTCAAAGCAGAGCCACACTTCCCAGTTCTTTGTGAATATGAAATTAACTGAAAAGATAGCTCTGTCATTCTTCCCAGTTCCCTTCTGTATGGTAAACTCTTCTTCTTTATGGCAAACTCATCTTCTGTATGGCAAACTCTTCTGAATGGCAGACTCTTCCTTGTTATTCATCAGACTCAAATGAATGCCATCAGATAAGCTGTATGGGTTTGCTTTTTATAGTTTTCCATGTTAACACATGGAAAATTTAAAATACAATCTGACTGGAGGTCAGGACAAGAACCAAGAAACATTTCTTGGCTTTTCTAAGCACTGTCAGGAATTAGTTGTGTCTTCAGAAGCCATGGAATTCATGTGTTCATTAATGCATTCAGTAGAAAAGTATTAAGACCTTACTGTAGGTTAGGCTCTTCACCTACACACTGAAGGAAGAAAATTGATGCACTCCACATTCAGGAAAGTTGGAATCTACTAGAGAATATGCAAACATAGGTGACTATAGTAGTGTGATATAGCAAAGTGCCATTAGTTGAACTCTGACCTCTAATCCTTCTTCAGGCTCCCATCATGCTATTGTCTGCAACAACGTTGCCTACTTCACAGACACCTATGATTCCATTTCTGTCTTTCTTGTTGGCTCTTTTCCCTTGCATAGGAAGACACTGTCTAAATTATTATTATTATTATTATTATTATTATTATTATTATTAAATTTTATTTTACTGTTCAGTCATTATCCCTCTGCCAGTCTGCCCTCTGACTGTTTCTCATCCCATTCCTCCTTCCCTTCTCCAAGAGGATGTCTCCACCCCACACTGAGGAATTTTGATAAGTAGAGTATCATAGAAAGTATGGTTTGGGGGAAAATTGTTCTGGCTGAAGCACGGAGCACAGTGAGAGGAAAGGAAGTCGAGGACCTCAGTAGAAAGGGAAAATCAGTTATGACACTGAAAAGAATGTCTTATGAAAGTACATAAATCTAAGCGTTCCATGGAGTTTTGGTAAATGGAATTTACCAAAGTAGTGGAATGAGCCTTATGAAACTTCTACTAAAACTTGAATGAAAGAAATGAGTCTTCTGGTTTATTCATACACCTCATTCAACCGGATGTTAAAAACATGATTCTGCTGTTGCCGTTTGAAAAATTTTAAGTTGATGAAAACCCTTCATACTCCCTCTCTCCCTGACACTCTTCTCTCAACAAGCCACACACCTTCCTTCTGTTCTTGTGTATATCAGAGAGCAAGACACACACACACACACAGAAAGAGAGAGACAGACAGACAGACACACACAGAGAGAGACAAACATACAGAGAGAATGAGAGAAACCCTCTGAGTTAATTTGTGAATGATTTCATGAGCAAGTGATGGGATTATTTGTCTACTGGATCAGTAGGCAGACCACCAAAGAACATCATACACACACACACACACACACACACACACACACACACACACACCATTAATACCCATATTTGCTCAGTAGGGAGAAGGTATCATTGTGATAAATGTCAGTGTTATCCTATTTTAGGCAGCTCTTGTGTGAGTAATCACAACTGTTGCAAATTCATGAGTGCACAGGCCATGTGAAGCCCAAAAGTCATTGTGACAGCACTCCTCTCCATCAACTGTCTCTTAAATTCCTCCCTCCCCCTCTTCTGAGATGTTCTCTGAGCCTTGGAGGGCATCATATAGACACTCCATTTAGAGCTAAGTTCTCAGTAGTAACTTATTTTCAACACTTAGACCATTTATGCAACTCTGCGTTGACTACTTCTACCACCTACACACAAAAATGGCTTTATGAGTATAAACATACAGTAGATTTTCCACTTAGGGCCCATGATCTCCCCTGGCACAGGTTTTTGTTTTTTGTCTTTTTTTTCATCAGCTTTCAGTAGCAGGTCTGAGCTGCCTCTTGGGAAATGGTGCTAGAATACAATAAGAATACAATGTATATCTTCATAATAGTTTTGTCATTGTTGCACTAATGGGCACATCCTGATTGGCAGTGCATTATTTTAGTTTGTGGGGTTTACAGATAGGTAAAGGCTTAATGAAAATGTCACTATTTCTAATTACGGAATTAAAATACATAAATGTAATTTTAAAAACTAATCCATAAGGATGCTCTCCTGAAACGGTCCACTCAATAGTCTTAAACTTACCCAGAAGTTAGTTTGCAGCATAAAAACAACTATTGAGTGTAGTCTAGACCCAAAAAGAGTATATGACATGCCATACAATACACACACACACATATACACACACACACAAGCTTACCTGCTGAGATGCTATCTTATGTCAGAGTCTATACCATTGCCTTTAGTGTGTGTAAATTGTCACTTTCCATGAAGACAAGAGAAAAATGAATTTCTCCTCAAAGTACCCATGTACAGAAACCTTCACATTACAACCTGAAGATGATATCGCCTAAAAGAAAGTACTGCTTGCCATTCCTTTTTAAAGACTAGTTATTTTTATTGTATGGATAAGAACATTTGCTTTCATGTATGCATGCATACCATGTGTATGCTTAGTGTTTGAGGAGGCCAGAAGTCAGATCCTCTAAAATTGGAGTCATGAGAGCTGGCAGTCAGCATGTGGTTCTAGGGACCAAACCCAAGTTCTCTTCAAGAGCAAGCAACATGTGCTCTTATCCCCTGTACCATCTTGCCAGGTCCAATCATTCCTAATTGACCATTCATCACTTAATGCTATGCCTATTATGTATCTCTGAGACCACTAAATCATTGTGGAATAACGAATATAACAGATGAATTCAGAGGCCACCAAAGTGAGTACTAAAAACAAATGTAAATTGGGCTGGAAGATCTAAGAACAAGAGTAAGATAGAGCCTGTGGTAGTTAAAAGCACAAGTGCTATATAGGTTCCTGTAGACCTCAACTTGGGTCTTGAAATTGTTCGCTTACTAGTACTTACATGACTCAAATTTTTTCATACTAAATCACCTCATCCTTAAATTGTTTTTGAAAAGTTCTTAATTTAAGTTCAATAGGATGATGTAAAACACAAGAATGGACAGTGGAATGGGTACTCAGAAAGATCCACAGAGGGCAAAGGCATACATAGAACTTATTATTTCTTCCGTTTGTGATTTAAAAAGAACCATGGAAAAAATATTCAGAGGAACATATAAAGTGAGGGTTTCATACAACAAAATAAAGTACAATGAAAAATGTACCAGTGTCTAGGAGATGCCCAAGTCTTAGTTGGTTTTCACTAGCACCTGAAATGCCAGAAGCATAACACAATAATTAGAAATCAGAGATGAAAGTTTGACCCCAGAATGCCACAGATTTCTGCGTACTCAGGTGTATTCTGTGGATCATAGCTTATCTTCTGGACCCCATGTTCCTAAATCACAGTTCAGACCTCCGATCAAAACTGGGTAAAAGGTTTTGATCTCACTTGTCTTCATACAGTGACCATTCAGCATCTGTCTCAGACATCCTTCCTGTAAGATGTATCTGCTTATAAAATGTATCCCCATGAGCTGCCTCAAACAGCTCTGGCTTCTCCACTTGAAAGAGCACTTCACTTTCCACTGCAATTATCACAGCTGGAGATGCTTGATGCCATTCCTGAATTCATAGGCTGAAAATGAAAAGAAAGAAATAGCTGTCATTGTTTGTATGTCTTTACACATGTGTACAAAGCAGAGGATCTACAAAACATTAGTCTTTCACCTTCCCCCTTTCTCTGCGATGATTTTTGAAAATTTCTTCCTTCTAAAATCGCACATTATCCAGCAAATCTTTGAAAAAAAGAAATGTATGCTCACTCAAATTGCTACCTTAAAAATGTTATTACTTGTGCTTCGAATGAGTTTTTCTATGGTGTATTCAAAAAAGACAATCATACATCCTAAAGCTAACAAAAGAAGTGGTGTTCCAAAGATAATTTTGAGACTTTTGTAAGAAAGTAGTGAAAACTGACCATTCTAACAGTGACAATTAGAGATGGAGGCAACTAGCTGAGTGTAATGCTGTGCTGCCCAGCAGGGCCAGGGCAAAATCACCTCTAAATGGCTGTGATTAGCAGCTACAAAATGGACTAGTCTAAAAATGACAATTTCTGCAGTGCAATACTTAGGGGTACCTAATTCAAGACATATAATGTTTAAACCCTTGAATGCCAAACCATCTTCACCTCTGTCCAAAGTTGTCCATTACTAGTTCCAACGTGCTTTGTGATAGCTGCTGCTATCACAAAGAAGCGGGTTCAGTTCCCAGCACCCACATTGAACAGCTGACAGCCACCTAAAACTCTAGTTCTACTTCTTCTGGGTTCCGGGGGCACCTGCATGCACATGGCAGGCATACAGACAGCAGGCACACAGACAGCAGGCACAAACAAGTATACAGTAGTAGTAGTAGTAATAGCAGTATTAATAATAGTAGTAGTAATAGTAGTAGTAATAAAGTATTTTCAACTTTTATAAGATATTTAAAGCTTAGGTCTAAAAAGGGAAAGAATTATTACATGTTGAGGTAACTCACAGTGGTAACCCCAGTACATCCCTGGGGCCCCAGATGAGGTTTTGATGGCCACATACGGCATGCTCAGCGCATGCTCAGCTGCGTTCTCCATCATTGAGCTTCCTTGACAATTTTTCTCTTCAATTATACAACAAAATCAAGTTTAAAAATCTCTCTATAATTTTCTTTCTGACTAGTAGAAGTTTTTTCTTTCTCTCTTGACATTTTTTTATATAATTACACCTCATTTTTAGAACATGTTTTTCCTAATAGATCATTTGAAGGGGTAGCAATTTAAACATGTTACCAAGGAGTCTGTTCTCCAAGTGGGGACCATGAAAACTGTGTCACTTTCCAGCTGTGGCTGTGTCCCATAGAACCATTGAAATTGATATTTTCTCTAAATATTTTATGAAAGGACACAAATTCAGGCATATTGAAAATATAGCATGTTGCAAACCAAACATTTCTCATGTTTAATTTAACCCACCACCGTTGTATTATACTTCTTTTTTATACTTGCGTGTATACGTGCGTGCTCTATGTGGATGTTTTTTGTGTTCATGTGTTGGGGCAGATGTTTGTGTACAGGTGCATGGTACATATGTGTATGTATAAGCCAGAGTTGACATCAGTTGTCTTGATCATCACTCTTCATCTCAGAACTCACTAAATTGACTAGTCTAGCAGGCTAGCTTTCTCTTGGGGAGTTCCCAGTTTCTGCTTGTCAAGTGCTGGGATCATAAGCAGGGAACCATAGTGAACTCTTGTCCTCACACCTGCACAATAAGTCCTGTACCCGCTGAGCCGTCTCCAGAGCCTCCTGTGTCACAAATTTTATTTGAAAGATAGGAAAGAGATTTTTTGTGCTCTTGAGAAGCTCAAATATATTTGATTATAAATGAGTAATTATAAAATTCATAGAGGAAAATTGAGTGTGAGAAAGACAGTAAGTGCCAAAGAAAAGGAGCAATGTGTATGAGATGAAAGACAGAAATTGGCATTTCCAATTTCAAGAGCATCAGGAAAGGGGAAAGGAATGGATCTGCAGGTCTGGAAGGACATTTTGCAAGGGCTATAGGAAAGAAAGAATGTACTGAAGCACAGAGGATATTGAACAAAAAATGTACAGTGGGAAGACAGAGTTTCATGCAGTGGAAGAAGGTGGCATTTAGATACAGTTGGAGATTATAAAGTTGTTAAATGGAAAGATAACGTGAAACATATTACATAGATCTGTAAAACTCAAGATTATATGTAATGTGCAGTACAGCTCTGGGCATACCAATTCACTATATGTAAAGCATCCTTAAAGTAAATAGTTAAAATAATATGAGATTATCCAAAAATTTGGGTATTATATGCATATGTATACATGTCATATATGCTCATATATATGCATGCCATAATAAAGTAGGTTCATAAGTTAGATGACAAAATTCTAACCCCTACACCCAGTAATTTAAACTATGTGCCTCTGTCTGTCCAGATTGATGAATTACAGATTTTTTTCTCCTTAGTCTATTTTTTTCTTGGTAAGAAGACTTCAAATTACTGACATCATTTAGTGCTTAGAAACTTAGAAAGATGTTTAGGCTTTGCAGAGTGGGGCAATTAGATTCTATTGCTCTGCCACCTTACGAACATTGTAAGGAAAAGAAGCTGTGGCTCAGTGGTTAAGGGCACTGGCTGCTTTCATTCCGGACCAGAGTTTGTCTCCCAATACTCACTTCAGGCTCGAAACAGAAATTCTGGCACACAGAAGGGAGAAAGTTTTATAAAGAATAATTTATTTTTTCACTTGATTATTTCTAGAGATATAGAAACTTTTTCAGAATGGTGTAGGCTTGGGATTTCTTAGCAGTAGATTATTGTACTTGATGAGCTGACAAAGTCCCTTGAAATCTTATGGTTCAGTAATACAGCCCTTCTATGTTACAATAGACTAAGCTATATTGCTGTGGCTTAGGAGCACATGGCAACTTAACAATAAACCAGCATTCTGGCAGAAGTTATTTATTTTTCCTTGTACTCTCTTTACATGATACTATAGAGAGTCAAAAGCATGCCCATGCATGCACTGGGCAGAAGAGAAATTAATTTGTTTTACCCATGGAAATGTAAGCTCCTGCACACCGTGCTGTTGTACTTATCTTTGACGCATTCATTCTCAAAGGCTGAATAAAATTTCTGCCACATTGCTCTTTATAGAAAGAAGTTTTGTGTGTGTTAAAAGAGGAAAGCTCATTTTATTAAGTACATTCTTGTTACTGTCACTGCATTCTTCAGAGCATGAGCTCTGCTACCAATTTCCATATATTCCGCAAAGCAGACTTACTGGAGCATCTCTGAGTGGGATTTGCTCAGTACTTTCCACCCTCTGTCCAGTGCCAGTTACATTCATCTTCAGCATTTATACCAATCTTCTGCAACATGGAGAAGTGATCTAGGGCACAACAACGGGAAGCTTAAGCTTTCTCTTTTTTTATTGGTTATTTTATTTATTTACATTTCAAATGTTATCCCTTTTCCTGGTTTCCCCTCTGCAACCCCCTTATCCTATCTCCTTTCCTTGGCTTCTATGAGGATGTGCCCCACCCACCCACTCATTCTAACCTCACTGCCCTAGCATTCCCCTACGCTGGGGCATCCATCAAGCCTTCACAGGACCAAGGGCCTCCCCTCCCATTGATACCTGCTACATATCCCATTGTACCTCTGCTACATATGCAGCTGGAGCCATGGGTCTCTCCATTTTCACTCTTGGTTGGTGGTTTAGTCCCTGGGAGCTTTCAGGAGTCTGGTTGGTTGATGTTGTTCTTTCTATGGGGTTGCAAACCCCTTCAGCTCCTTCAGCCGTTCTCCTAACTCCTACATTGGGATCCCCATGCTCAGTCCGATGGTTGGCTGCAAGCATCCGCATCTGAATTGGTTAGGCTTCTTTTGAAAAAGTCTTGAATATGTATTTCTATATAAGTTTACTTTAAAGAAAGTCTTTTCCACCCCTTTTTGTTTTCCTATTTATGCTGTAATACATGACTTTGTCACACTAACAATCATTAGTACCAATTAAATTTATCTTTTTAATTCAGTTTCTTTTTTAAAATTGAGCCTGATTAGTGAGTGTTACAACATCATGTAGTACTCCTAGATGCTCAATGTTGTCTCTCTTTAGAATCAGACAGCTCTGCTAGTGTCAAGCTCTGAAAAGCTGGATGCCTCCCACTAGTACCTCACACAAGAGTGTGCTTCTTTTCTTAGATCTGACTAGAGACATTGAGATAATGGTAGCTTCCCAATGTTTGAAGAGGAGGGTCCATGAATCACCATGAGAAATGGGATCTGTGGGGAAGGCAGGAAGAAGATATAATGAATTCACTCATGTGAGTTGTTGGTGAACGGGAAAAGATTACAATGAGGAAGACTGAGGGAAACATGCAAGCTGGAGATGGCTATGGGAAGTGATAGAACAATGTAATAGTCACATCCAGATGGTGAGACCATAAAGAATCTGTTGACAGGGGCATTTTCTATTTACAATAGGGATTGAAATTTCCAAGAATTATCTAAAAATCAGGACATTTATTTCCCTAAGCAAAGTCTCTTAATTTCAATACTATTGGTATTGTGGTTCTGATACTTGCTTTTGATGAGGGTGTGTTCTGAACTTTGTGGGACATTTAATAGCATCCCTAGCCCCTGGCTGGATGTCAGTAGTAAGAACGCTAACAGACTGCAAAGTAGTACATCAAAATGTAAGTGTCAAGGGATTTATGAGGTAAAAATGCTCACCAGCAAACCTGATTCCCCAGTACCCACATGTTGAAATGAGGAAAACAATTCCTAGAAGTTGTCATCTGACCTCATACATATATACATATACACATGCATACATACATACATGCATACATGCATACATGCGCACACACACAAATAAATAATGCTTGAAACAAAAACTATATCAAGAATTTTTCTTAGCTTGATATTCAATTGATCTATGTTATAATTCAAAAATAACACAATTTTAAAGACCCTGAGATTACTTTAATAAGTTTAATAATCAGTTTGGGAAACAATTCTGTGTCCATTTTCGCCTAATGAGAGTAGAAAGATGAATGAATCATTTTCATGTTCTAAAGACGTTTAGAATCCAGAGAAGAAATGAGCACACACTGACACTCTTATAGTGCTCTGTGATTGGTTTCTTTAAAATGAAGTACAGAGCACCTCAGCAGCACAACGGAGAGCTTGGCGACACAGTTACGTTCACTCTTCTAAATGTGTTCAGTACCCGAGAGCCTCACACTTGAGAGCTAGATGTTCATAACCATGAGCACTCACTCTGCTCTAGTGACTCACCAGTCATCATGATTTGAAAATTAGAAGTTAGACATAACATTTTTTTAAATTTAATTGGAATTAAAACCAAGAGTTTATGTTTGTTAGATAACTGTTAATTACAAGGGTGGCAAAAGTAGAGTGGCAAAAGCTATATGCTAAAAATGCATTTGAAAATTATCCATGTCCAGACTGACATGGACAGATAGATAGACAGATGAGAGATAGATAGATAGATAGATAGATTCCTAAAAATCAAATTTAAAAGAAAGAAAATCCAACATAGGTGAGACTGCAAAATGCACTTCCTGAAATAATATTCCCAAGTGTTCTCCCTAGAACTGCAGTTACAGGTGGTTGTTAATTACCATGTGAGTGCTGAGAATCAAACCAAGCCCTCTAGAGGGACAGATAGTGGGCCATCTCCCCAGCCCTCAGTAGTTTAATGATAGCTTCTGTGGTTGTCTGCCTGGACATGTTTTCTATAGGCACTTTGTAGCTCCTAGTAGCATTCTGTGTTTATAACTACATCATGTTAACAGTGTCCAGGAAGCAGCACTTCTATAGCAACCATCAATGAGTGACAAATAAAAGTTGTCCTATCCATGCTGTCGAGGGATCTGTGGTATACAGGTCTCCATTGGCCACAGTACCCCAAAGGCCCCCATTGAGATTGTGACCTACTTGTCCTCAGCAATAACTCCTTCAATGTATCCTGTTTGGAAATCATCCCTCCCTCCCCCTTGGTTTTCTACTGCTTTATTGTCTCCCAGATCATCCATCCATCTACTCAAACTTTGAAATTTCATACAAACATCAATGTATTTTGATTGCATTCACAGCACATTATATGAAAAAACACTATAGAATGTGAACCAAGCAGCCAGACATGCATAATGATGTGTATCTGAAATCCCAGCACCCAGACAGCTAAGCCAGCAGAATTGTGAGTTTGAAGCAAATTTGGCCTATGTAATCAGACCCAGTCTCAGACAAAAAAATAAATAAATAAAATAACTAAAGCTAACTATATCTTCTCATCAATGCGTGAATAAATCTCACAAAATTTTAACCAAATGGTATTCAGTACCAGCTAATACTCATCATTTAAATAAGCTTCAGTATCAGGCAAAATTAGCACGTGGTTGTTAGAGGCCTAATTACATTTTCCTTTGCAAAAGCTGTGTTAAATCCATAGCCCTGCTTCCTCAGAAGGTGACCTTATTTGGAAACAGACTCTTAAGATTATAACCAAGTTAAAAATGAGTTCATTAATGTGGACACAAATCCAATACAAAAGAAAGTTTGGACACAAATACAGAGGCACAAGAAGAGTACACTGTGTTGTTTCTAATTTGAGTGATGGATCTATACGAAAAGAGGCGCCAGAGATTTCAGGGAAGCTACCCCACCTAGAAGAGAGGGTTTAAACAAATTCCCCTACAAAGCCCTCAGGAAAAATAAAGCCTTGGCTTCAGACAACTGTGAGACAATAAATCTTTGCCATTTCAAGCAACCCTTTGTGCTGTTTTTGTTACAGCAGTTTTAGCATACTGATACACTTACCTCAGAGATTAAAATGGTGGCTATCCTTGAAGAAAAAGAGTCAAGTGCTAGGAACAGGAGCAAAGGACATCTTGATAATCATGATGTGATATGCGTGTGTTCATTTATAGCAAACCTATTTTTACTTCATATTATTATATTCTAGTGAAAGGCTTTTGTAACTAAGCACCCATTAAAGCAGATGCAAAAGAGTCATTGTCTACAAAATAAAGAGGACAGGGATCTGGTGAAAAGGGTAGAAAAACCATGCTAGTAGCATCAGCTCACTTGAAGGTGGCTTCTAACCAGTGAATGACCACTCCAATACAGCTATAGTGAGCAAAATCTTAGGTAGGTGATATCTGAGACAGCCCTCAGATTGACAACTGCTGCTGCTGCTTTCTCTCTATGCCTTGTCTCTCTATTCTCATTCTTAGTCTAATGTTAGATTGCTCCCTCCTGAATTGAGCTCATACAGTCTTGGCCCTGTCTATGGAGACTAGAGAGAAAGCCTGTGAAACCCTTCCTGGAAGCTTCCCCATGCTAACTCTTTAGGAGATCTGATGAGGGAGTCCTGTTCAGAACTTCCTGAGACTCCATGTCTTTCCTCAGACACTCACTCTCACTGTGAAGGTTCTAGTTGAACATCCCCTACATGGAGACTGAGTCCAAGAACAACATGGCCCTGGACCCAGCTGCGCCACTCAGCTGCTTCAGCATTTCTATTCCTCCTCAAAAGGTAAATTCCTGGCAGCCAGAGTTTCCATCATTGTTTCTAAGCTTGCGGTGTGGAGCTTTTCTGCTCTAGCTGAAGGAGTTTGATTCTTCACCTCTGATCAGTGCCACGACCTGTGGACAGAGATGACATTTTCTTCTTCTTAACCTTATGTTTACTGCAATTCACCAGATAGGTCCACAGCCACTTACTTGAGGATACAGTTTTAAATTTGGAGCCATGTTGCTGTCAGTAGTTTTTGCAATCTTAATTAGTATTTACCAATGAGAGCCTGGGCAGTGGAGACAATGTTGTCTTACTGAAGGCCTCGTAAGAGCCATATTATTGTCTTGCCTTAATTGGAGGAATATGAGAGTGAGAACAGGAATGAACCAGTTTAATTTTCTCTTACCATTGCTCTGTGATATTTCTAAGAATTAGACTTGACTCATTTCTACCAAATGGGTCCTAGGAGGGATGGTTACCTTGATACTAAACTTTCAAATAAATCCACTTGGAACTCGGGTCAGTACTAACTGGCTAATGAGTAACTCCAAAAACCACTGTCTTGACCTGAGGCCAGAACAGTGTCTGAAATTGAAGAATTGCCTTGGCAGCTTTAGAGGATGTGGTGACTTGAGTAGGAATAGTGACCATAGATTCATGGGTTTGAATGCTTGGCCATAAGGAGTGGCACTGTTAGGAGGTGTGGCCTTGTTGAGGAGATATGGCTTGCTAAAGGAAGTTTGTCACTCTAGAGTTGAGACTTTGAGGTCTTAAATGCTCACGCTACTCCCCGTGTGAAAAAGAAAAAAATCCAGCCTCCTCCTGGCTGCCTGCCAATCAAGATGTAGAACTCTCAGCTCCTTCAGCGCTATATCTGCCTGAATGCTGCCATGCTTCCCACCATGATGATAATGAATTGAACTTCTGAAACTGTAAGCCCAGTCTCAATTAAATGTTTTTGTTTATAAGAGTTGTCATGGTGTCTCTTCTCAACAATGGAAACTCTAACTAGGAAGAGGGAGAAGGGGCTAGGAATTGGGCTTAGGAACAGTCAGTGTGTCTTTAAAAAAAAAAGAAAGAAAGAAAAGAAAAGAAAGTGTTCTACCTCCCTGTTATTGTCTCCCCTCTTTTATTCTGGATTCTCTCATGCTGTTGAAGTACCAAGTCATGGTGGCTTGATTTATTTTTCCATGTCGTATGGTGGCATGGTGCTTACTCCCGTGGTGAGAACCCACTTGAGAAATAGCAAACTGCCCAGTTTTCCCATACTAAAGAACTATGCAATTGATTGCTAGAGAATTGTGGTTCCAGTTCACTGCGCCTTAACTACTTTCCCAGTGAGTCATTTGACCTGGAGGCAACTCTAACTGTATCTGGAAGGTGACAGAATCAATACACAAGGGCTTCAGCTCTTCTGCCATTCAAAGTCACAGGTCAGTTCTGGAGACTTCATTTGCTTCACTCCCCAGGCCAATGTTGTATTTGAAATCATTGCTCCAGGAAAAGACTGGCCTCATGTGAAGCATACTGGTCCTTTTGCTCTTTTCAGGCCAGTATGGACGCAACACTGTATATTTCAAATTAAGGATCAGGATGCTTCTGACAATGGATTTTTTGTTAGGATTTATTACTCCTATTACTACTGAAACAAATCACCACAAAATTGGTGATTTGTAGAAACTAGGAGTTAGACTGTCCGGTAAGCAGAAAAATGGGAGAAGGGCCACGGCTAGGTAATAAAGGTGGACATCACTTCTACACCCTTATGACCTGTATCAAAATCCTGGTGGCTTCATATCAGCAGTGCTTCTCCTGATAAACTGGCTCAATAAGTTCAAGAACAGATCAGGAAATGTTACACAACAGTATCTTTCTTCAAACTGATCAAGCCTAATTTAGAAGAGGAAAACTCTTCAGAGATTTTAAAAGTCTTCAGACCTAAGGAAGAGATGGAATTTCTCAGCTTTCCAAGCCCTGTCTCTGCTTTGCAAGTGGGGCTTTTTCTCTGTGAGTCCATAACATGTGTGCTTCCTCACCCGATAAATGCCATTCAACTGCTGATTCTGCCTGTTGCAGTCTGCATTCTTAGAAATTTCTCCTCTGCTGCTACCTGTTGCACTCAAGATATTTTCCTGCCTTTTAATTCTTTAACTGGCAGAGAAAATGAACCTGATCGAGAATCCTAGACTCTGTCAATGTAAAGCAACCTAATTTTATTTCTAACATTTCTAGAAGCTCGATGTGCAAATTAGTTTCACTGGTGTAAAAGCATTGCACTCAGAGCTCATTTACCTCTTGGGGACACCCACAGAAGAATCCATTTTCTCTCCTTCCCAGTTTTTATTGCCTACCCATGTTGGCAACTCTTTTAAAGCCTACAGTGGTGAGCTTCATCTTCTGTATCTATACCCAGAAATTGCCTCCTCTGATCCTTCTCCAACATTTCTTGCCTGTGTCAGTAACAGTGAACTCACCCATATAAAACAGAGTGTTCTTACGTCAGCAAAAAAAAAAAAAAACAAACAAACTTAATTCCAACTTTAATCTTTGTTGTCTGGTATAACAGTGTAGCAGTGAGTTTAGCTACCTGGCTTTGGCTCCCAACAGGCTGTGTGCTCAGGAACTCTTTGGATCTGCAAATGAAAGACACACACACACACCATCCAGCTATCTTAGATTTCCCTCTAGTACTCCTGACTAAACACTCTCTAAGTCTATGATCTTTGATCTATTTTTGTTGCCCTGTTCCTTCTGGGCAGCTCCCTAGTCTTTGCTGCCCAAGACACTTCTGAACAGCCCTTTCGGGGACCACATTTCTTCTCACCTACATTTCAGATGATTTTCCTTTCGCAGCTGTAAATCTGATCAGTCTCTTGATAGTCTTTCACATAAGTCATCTTGGTTTTTGGTTTTTGTATGTATTTATTTGTTTGTTTGTTTTCTTTTTTGTCAGTAACCTTTTGTCTAAGTCAGGGTTTATATTCCTGCACAACATCACAACCAATATGCAAGTTGGGGAGGAAAGGGTTTATTCAGCTTACACCTCCATGCTGCTGTTCATCACAAAAGGAAGTCAGGACTGGAACTCAAGCAGGTCAAGGAGCAGGAGCTGATGCAGAGGCCAAGGAAGAATGCTACTAACTGACTTGCTTTCTTCTCCTGGCTTGCTCAGCCTGCTTTCTTATAGAACCCAAGACTACCAGCCCACAGATGGTACTACTCACAAGAGGCCCTCCCCCCTTGATCACTAATTGAGAAAATGCCTTACCGCTGGATCTCATGGAGGCATCTTCTTAACTGAAACTCCTTTCTCTGTGATAACTTCAGCTTGTGTCAAGTTGACACACAAAACTAGCCAGTACACCTTTGCAAAGGACTTTTTCTACTCTGATATTAATGTTCTGTTTTATTTCTAGAACTTCTGTGCCTTTGGTTTTTACATGCAAAGCTTTGATCCTTTCAGAATGTATCTGGGCATAAGTAATGAGATATAGACTTAAATTCATTGTTTTTCAGTTGGTTAAACAGTTTCCTAACAATGTGTATGAAATATCTTCCCTTATTTGACATGCCTTCTTTAGCATTTACTATGCTGTAGTAGGTCTATGAACCACACAGACAGTAACATTCTTCTCCTAAGGAAAAAGTAGAGACTAACAGTATGAAATGGTAAGTACATGGCAGACTAACAAAAGTGGCATACATAAAAATAAATGTCACTGACCAAGCCTTATGCCAAATGAAAATTCAATCTTCAGCTGCATCTTGAAGACAACTACTTTGTAATTATTTCAAGAGAACAAACATATGTAATGGGGAGGTAAGTGGGCCAGAAAAGAAGTTGTAAACTGAGTATAATTTTCCTCTTCAATACAACTCTCGCACACCTAAGGCTCAGGGAATATTACAAAATAGTGGGCAGAAAGACTGAGATCCAAAAGACCAGCAAATCTGCATATGAAATTATGTCTCCTATATATATGAGACTAAACAATATGTACATGACACTAAAACAATACATACAGCTACCTCTGTTCTTTCGGGTCCATGAAGCCCCTCATATAATTCATATTGCAACCTTATATTTGCAGGGATGAGAAATTATGTTTTTGAACTCATGTTTTCAGAGTTCTTTCCCACAGCCTTAAGGGCTCTGCTGAAAGTCATAGCAATTACCATTTTCTGAGGACCATAGACACACCCTTACCTCCAGGACTCATGCTGCTTCTACTTTTCATCAAGTCATTAACCTTAACAGGGAGAGCATTCCTGAAGGAGGGACATAAAAATATGTACATTATTATACAAACAAGTCTTATAACTAACAATTGTCAGCACTCATGGAGGCCCTTGCCCTGCTGCTGTAGGGGTGAGAACTGTATCACACTGTACACTCCACAGTGGCCATGCAGGACTTAGCAGAACAGGATCCAGAACATACCATTGTCTGGGAGCTCCACCCTCTACACTTAAAGTAATGCCCAATTGCAAAAATTCTACCTACTGTTATGCATATAATATATCTAGCCAAGAACACCAGCACATACTTATAACCACAGCACTCAAAATACTTCAGTAGAGAGATGCTATGAGTTTGAAGTTAGTCTGGGCTACATAACAGTGCTATATACCAAAAGCATAATATGACTATAAATAAATTTCAACTTTTTTCTATGTGACTCATCAGAAATATTTAAATGCATATATTATACATTTATATCAAATATCATTTCAAGGAGAAAATTTCCTCCTATTAATTTTATATTGTCATAAAAATACTTCAGATGGTAAAAATTTTAGTGGTTGTATGTAAGTAAGTATGAATTGACACATGAAGTTCTGCCTAATACCTGTTATAAAGCTTTAAAGAAAATAACATTTCACACCACACAGAGCACAACTCTTTGTTTGCCAACGCTTTTCTGAAGGCAAATAATGAACACTGTATTGTGTTCATTATTATCACTGGCACTTGGCACCTGTTGACACTCAGCAATGTGAAGTGAGTAAATTTATGAATGCATAAGCACTCTGGAAGCTTTTGATGTGTGGCTTTTGATGGTAAGTGGGAAATTATGTCAGCCTTGCTATCTCTAGTTTCTGTTTCTTCAGTTCTGCTGAGCATACACCAAAAGTAATTGACTGATGACATATGAGACACCTAAACAAGTGTTCTTTTCTTTTCTTTCATTCTGTATATCAAAGCTCCATTCAACCCAAATAAAGGAGCAGACAGCATTGTGAAGTTTGACACTTTTGGAGACGGGATGGGAAGATACAACGTCTTCAACTTCCAGCACATAGGTGGAAAGTATTCCTACCTAAAGGTTGGCCACTGGGCAGAAACCTTATCTCTAGATGTGGACTCTATCCACTGGTCCCGGAACTCAATCCCCACTTCCCAGTGCAGTGATCCCTGTGCCCCCAATGAAATGAAAAACATGCAGCCAGGGGATGTTTGCTGCTGGATCTGCATCCCCTGTGAGCCCTATGAATACCTGGTTGATGAGTTCACCTGCATGGATTGTGGTCCTGGCCAGTGGCCCACTGCAGACCTATCTGGATGCTACAACCTCCCAGAGGATTACATCAAGTGGGAAGATGCCTGGGCAATAGGTCCAGTCACCATTGCTTGCCTGGGTTTTATGTGTACATTCATAGTTATAACTGTTTTCATCAAGCACAACAACACACCCTTGGTCAAAGCATCAGGCCGAGAACTCTGCTACATCTTGTTATTTGGAGTTAGCCTGTCCTACTGCATGACATTCTTCTTCATTGCTAAACCATCGCCTGTCATCTGTGCATTGCGCCGACTTGGCCTTGGGACCTCCTTTGCCATCTGTTATTCAGCTTTGCTGACCAAGACAAACTGCATTGCTCGCATCTTTGATGGGGTCAAGAATGGCGCTCAGAGGCCAAAATTCATCAGCCCCAGTTCTCAGGTTTTTATCTGCCTGGGTTTGATACTGGTGCAAATTGTGATGGTGTCTGTGTGGCTTATCCTGGAGACTCCAGGTACTAGAAGATACACCCTTCCAGAGAAGCGGGAAACAGTCATCCTAAAATGCAATGTCAAAGATTCCAGCATGTTGATCTCTCTGACCTATGACGTGGTCCTGGTGATCCTATGCACTGTGTATGCCTTCAAAACAAGGAAGTGTCCTGAAAACTTCAACGAAGCCAAATTCATAGGCTTCACCATGTACACCACCTGCATCATCTGGTTGGCATTCCTCCCTATATTTTATGTGACATCAAGTGACTACAGAGTAAGTCTTTGGATGCATTCTTTTTTTTCTTAGTTTGACTTTCTTCCTTCTTTTGTTCTCTTCATTTATCAATGTTTTATTGAGTAGAAGGTAGGATAGACTCCTTTTATTTCTTTCAGGGATGAATCAAATAATTACAAATGCCATAATTAACCTCAATATGATGTGAGAAAATTAATTCACCATGCTTTAAGACACTTAATTAGTGCTTAATTTGTTCAGAGCTGTGCAGTAGGCACAGAAGGGAAGATGACTATAACTGATGGGCCATTCAAGTAGTTTATAATCTAGTGAGGAATAAAACATAATACATACACATAAAAACATCTTAATTAAATTTAAAAGGCAATTGACAAGAGAATGAGACTTAATCACTAAAATCCCAATGAGAACACTTGAAATTGGACACAAGAGGATGTTTACAAGAGATGGATCTATAAATTAAAGTATCGTTGCAACATTAGGTCAAGAGTAGTATATATCTAAAACTTTTATTCATGTTTCATTACTTCCTTATAATGGATTAAAATACAACCTACTGTGTGTTTCCTAAGCCTTGTTACACATACAAATATACTGTGCATAAGCATGTGCTGTGGAACAACTAAAAACTTTATTGTATACGTATGGGTAACCTAATTAAGTCAGTGTTTATAGAGTCTTACATACAATTCAGATATATGGACTTCCATATAATTACCATCTCTTATGGGGGAAGTGTCATCATTCTGTCATAATTTCCCAAGCTGTTGAGCCACTCATAAATTAATTGTACTTTAATAATTCTAACAATAGTGTCTTTAGTGAGTAATAAGACTTTTTTCTTTTTCTGGCAATTAGTTTTATTATCTCTATTTCTTCAGTCATCATAGATCATAATTTTCCACATGCCTGTTTCCTTGTCATAGCAGTGAAGTACTCCATAGATAATAACTGCTCCTGAATCTTCTGTTTATTAATAATTAGAACATTGCACAAGATCTATAAACCTGAGTCTCAAAAGGAAAGCACAGTAAATCCCAGACCTTAGACAAGGAAAATGCAAACAAATAAACAAACAAACACCTTCAAAGGTGTCCATGGCACATCATGGTGAGTACTGTTAATAGTAATAGATTACTTTCTTGGGGATATAAAAAAGCTGTCTCCATAAATAAGTAAAATGTACTTATGAATTTGATTTATCATTCTATATTGTTTTCATATTTCTATGAATGTTATGTATGTATGTGTATATATATATATATGCACCATGATTAACTCAATATATGAGAACATTAATTCATTATGTTTAAATATATATAATTATATGTAATATGATATATGTATATATACACATATATGTGATAGATAGATAGATGGATATAGTGTGTGTATGTGTGTGTGTGTGTGTGTGTGTGTGTGTGTGTGTGTGTGTAATTTCCACCAACTAAAGTAATGTTTTAAAGGACAAAACAACTGAAGCCTGGGATCAAGAGCCTCATAAAGGATACTGTCTTTAATTAAAGTCATCACAACTACATGTCTGAAACCTGTGGACTGCATAATAATCAATACAAATTAGGAATGCAAGTTCAATGTTAGAATAATGCTCAGATCTTTTTAATACTCAGATATTTTAAAACAACCTATAAAAAGTTTAAAAATCTTTAAGAAATGTAACATCATAATTTGAAAAGCAAAATCAAAGGCAAAATATGCAAGCCACAAGAGTTTGAAAAGTCAGAGTTTTAGAGTAAAATGCAGAAGTGTTGTTACTATTTTTAAAAGCCCTATCCACAACTATTGTCCTTACATGCACGCCTATGGATCAACGTGGACAACTGATTTTTGTTTTTAATGTTGTTACTATATTGTCTCTAGGGAACCTGCTTTAAAGTATTGGGAATCAAAGCCAGTTGTGGTAGTAATTCTGTTGCACTAGACATCTGATTTTCAACTTCTCATCCACAGAAGGGCTGCTTGCTTTTTAGAGTAAAGAAAAAACAAAACAAAACAAAACAAAACAAAACAAAAAACACCTTGATTTTGATCTTATAGAAGTTAGCACTTATTTCTCATGTCTAAAAGCTTGACTTTTCTCCTTGTATGATAGCAGTACATTAGAGCATTAACTAAAAAGAACTAGCTGAAGCCACCAGACCTTCCCCTACACTCTGGTCATAGGGTAACTAAAGCAATGTGAAAGGCAAAGGTGGAGACTTCAGATGTTGGCCCAGAATTCTGATATGGTTCAAGTACATTTAGATCCAAATTCTCTCATGTTGATGATCCTGAAATTTAAACATGTATATCAAATCTTATGTTATTTTTTTTTTTAAGTAATTGTCACCGTCATTTAGCTAGGGCCTATTGCACAATGTCTACTCTAGAATGAGAAGGAGATAGGCTTCTGAATTCTACAAGCCAGGCAGAAGAAACCATAAGAACCAATACTCTTGTGCAGAAATGTGTTGCTGTAGAAAGCCGTGGACAGCAACAGTTTAACAGAAAAACATGAGAGTTATTTGATGTAATAGGTTGGCTGGGGAGCTAAGTTGTATAAGACTTTGGGGGACATAGCAAAGTTTTATTTTCTGTGGAAAAGGAAAGCGTTGGAAGATTTTTAGGTGAATGAGGTCACGGTATCACGTTGTAAGGATGAAAGCGAGGCAAGAACAGTGAGACTGGCTGGGCTGCTTAATTAGCCTGTGGCAGCTGCAACTGAGTAATTACATTTGAGAGGATTAGGAAAGATAGAAACTGTTAAAAAGTGTGGAAGGCTTTTATGCTATTTTCAGTCTACCAAAGTAACCTGCTACAATGCCAGGGACAAGGCAGACACATGTGACTACTGATTCAGACACAAAGGACTTTATACAATCCCAGCAGCAACTGCACTGTCAGCTTCTGCATAGGACCCCCAGATCCCAGTTTCTAGAAATTCAAAATGGACTCAGGGATATCAGAATGTGCCCTGTTCAAGACAAGCCCAACTTTTCTGACTTGATTGAATATACCAGAGCATAACAGTCTTATTGATCTCATTCCTAGTTAATTATTAATATTACGCTTGCTTGTCACAGGCTTTAACGATATTTCTGATTTTTAAAACATGGCATTAAAATATGATTTCTCTTAATTCCTGAGTGTCAGAGTCCCCTTAAATTTGCCTCTGAAACAAATGCCTTGCCTTTGGCCTAGCCCCCTCCCCAGTAAAAAGAGCTAGGTAAGAGAATGATTTGGGTCCCTGCTAATGACATACAAATTAGAATTTCTCCCCCTTTTTGAGTTCCCCAGCATACTGCATCTGGTGAGTGTAGATTTCTACCACTGTCAAATGGAAGTCATGCCTAGTACTGTAATCCATGATTGAGACAATCTTAGGTCTCTGGGGTGAACTTATTGCTATTATTTTGCTAAATGGGCATAGTATCAACCTACCTTCTGAACACTTATCTTTATTCCTATGTATTAGTGTAGCATTTCAACCTCAACAGAGACTGCTTTTTTCAGTGGGTAACAATTAAGACAGTCTCACAACTGGGCAAAATGGAGGGAATAAGTAACTGTAAAGTGCTGGTGCCTAAATGAGTCATCTATATCACATGCACGCGCGCACACGTGCGCGCGCGCACACACACACACACACCTTAAAAAACATTGTGGATGAGAGGAAGAAAATAAAAGCCAGAGTTTGAGGAACACTGCTGTGCAAAGCTCTATCTTTTGGACGTGGTACGACCAGTGCATCCATGAACTCACTGCAGCTGTGACTGTCTGCAATGACCTGCCCAAGATTGAGCCTGTTACTATTACATCCCATGGGATAGAGAGGCTCATGAGGTTCCCCCACCACCACCAAGGGACTATTGACAGTTAACGGAAGCTGGGATAAGATGGTTGCTTTCTTCAATGGTGTAACCACTAGAAAGTTGTTCATTTTCTAACAAATAGTCTCCCACCCACACTCAAGCAGGAAACTCAATGTAAATCAAGTGGGTCCCACGCAAAGATGTGAAAGTAGTAAGGTGACTTGTTTAAAGGTTCAGTAGAAGAGGGGGTAAATGAGGCACAGGGACACAGAGTAAGAAGAACAAACACTCACTCTATACATGGATTAAACCAACAAACAATGAGAGGGAAAAGAAGGAAGAGTAAGGCAAGTCCAGGAAATGTACTCATGGAGACAAAAGTTCCTATTTATACCCAGATTCCACTGAAAAACTAAAACCTTTGTCATCTTGAAAAGTCACCTTTAAAGGATGAACCTTGAGAGAACACACTGTAGTCTTCCTTCTGTCACAACTACCAAGTGCCCTGCACCCACAACTACCAAGTGTCCTGAACTCACAACTACCAAATGCCCTGTACCCACAAGTACCAAGTGCCCTGCACCCACAACTACCAA